>CM017904.1:21120657-21245657 GCA_008369825.1 Triplophysa tibetana | reverse complement strand
ATACATTAAAGTTTGCACTTTAAACTTTGATTTAAAATGTTGATGTCAATTGCACACACATACTGTATATTACACACATGTATTGCACATCAGAAGAAACTGTAATTAATTTACAGTAACTTATTACTTAGTTACTTGTTTCACACAACACTTTTTATATGACACAGTTTTGTCAATTAATCTAAAGTCATGTATAAGATCATTGACTCCCAACCTGGACTGGAATCACATAAGGTCAAATATAGATGTAAAAAATGTGTTCCACTAATAATTTTATATAAGCATATTTTAAATCATATACCTACAATTACCTATTTATAGTTTGGCTTGATCACTCCATAGCTTACAAAAATTGTGACCAAAAGTTGACACATTTTTCAAAACCTCACAGACCCAACAAGTTGTTGTGTTGCGTCTGTCCCCTTGCTAGCGGTTCAACCCTACATTTTTTCTTGAATTCTCATCTAGTGCTCATCCAGATGTCTCTCACCCTGTTGAGCTGCTCCAGGAGCCGATGGTTTTGTTCGGAGAGCTCGCTGATGGCACAGCTCTTGTCTCGGTCACCCTCGCGCAGCTGCACCTGCTGTCTCTCCAGCTCCCCCTGGAGGTGCTGAACATCTGTCTCAAGCTCCGCCACGCGACCCTCCCACTCACCCTCACGGCTCTCCAGACGACGTCTCAGCTCGTGCTTCTCCTGCTCCAGGAGCTGAAAAGAAAAGTGGGAGAGAATCACTCATGCGTATCTGGAAATGAGGTATCCGAAGCGCTCTCTGAAGCGTTCTGTCATTTATAAAGATGGATATGTTAAAATCCCACAGGTACACAATCCACAAGCCGGAATCTTTTCTCACGGACACTTTGTTTTGGAAATATTTTGGTGATTTTTATGTTAAACTGCCATTTATAGACAAGTAGAGATTCAAAGGTCTCATGTTCTCATGCAGGTTTTCCTCCACGCACCTTGAGAGCACTGGCATAATCACAGAAAACGAAACGTGACGATGATTCACGCCCATGAAATGTGCCGTGAAGGCGATCAAACCAATTAACAGCTGGATGTCATTTCAATGCTTATTATTTGCTTTTGCAAGAAGGTTGAAGTATATCAGTCAAGGGTTCTTCTAATGAAGAAAAAACATAAACACAGTTAAATCAAATGTACTGGGGCGTCAATTAAAACCCAGAATTGAAGTGATAGATGTGCTAGAGGTACTTTAGACACTCGTATGGAAAGCTGCCAGGAATCTGTTTAGCGTCTGGCGATCAGTTGAGTGAAAAGAGCCAAAGAGCATTAGCTTTGCCTGCAGCATCGCTCAGAAGACCATCAGACCTCGTACGACTCAAAGACCCAATCCACAGTCAACATCACACAAAAAGAGAAAACACCCCCATTTGGTGTGGAAAACTTGGTGTGCGGTGAGTGTTTTGTGTGCAATAGTTTACAAAATACTGAAATCAAATTATACCCAGATGCTGTTGGCAAGTACAGTGTTGTGTTCATTCAATGCATATTATTTATTATGTATATAATAATTAATAATATATAATATATTATTATAGTGGTGTGAGTGCGTGAGTGAATGAGTGAGTGTGTGTGCCCTGCGATGGGTTGGCACTCCATCCAGGTTGTATCCTGCCTTGATGCCCGAGTGACTCCTGAGATAGGCGCAGGCTCCCCGTGACCCGAGGTAGTTCGGATAAGCGGTAGAGAATGGAATGGAATGGAATATTATTATAGTCCCACTTCTTTTCCGTGAGGTTTTCCTTTTGCGACTGCAAAGTAAGCTTATGTTTGCGTGGTGTCACCCTTCCTCAATGACAATAATCCTTGCTTAATCTCAATTAATCTCTCCAAAGTGTTTCTGTAAAATCTTAAGCATCGCTTCTGTTGTTTCCATGATAACTTCCATAATTGGAAATACCTTAATTTTGTATATAAATTGCGTTAACATTATGATATATGTTTGTGAAATTGAAATAACGGGTAAAGTTAGAAACTTGTCCTGTCCAATATGGGAGATAATGTTGCCGTACCTGCCTCGAGGCCTGTATACAGTAGTATGCTGAGGTATGATGACAGCATGACACTAAATCATTTATCCCATCATGCTTTTATTATCATGACACAGCCAAACCCTCAGAGAAGTCACAGCATGGGAGTGATGTGTTGAACATAAACACAACCAGAGCCTAAAAATAAAGCTCCCTCACCTCTTCCTGCCTAGAGCCATTAATAGCTTCCTGAGCACAGTACTTGATAAACTTTTGTACATGTTTGACTCACCTCCAGTTTGTCGTTCAAATCCTTGGTCATTTTTTCATATTGCTTAGTGAGGTCTTGGTTTCTTTCAAGTAGAGCTTTGCCCAGTTTAGCAGCGAGCACCAAGTCTTTCTCCTTCTGTCGGAAAAGCGCCAACAGATTAGAGTCCTGTCCGCTGACAGGTGTCTCCGGCGCCGGTACCTCCGCGTCCTCTTCCCGTTCCCCGGTCAGTATGGCGAGCTCTTCCTCCAGAGCCATGCCGAGCCCGCCGGGATCCTCGTGCAGCAGCGCGCGTGTATCCGCGTCCATGCGATCGCTGTCCCGCTGCGGTGGTGCTGAAATCGCGCTGCGCAGGTCGAGGCAGGACGCGGACATCGCCTGGAAAACGACAGCTTAAGCGTTTTAAATCCAGTCAGCCCGCTTTAGTTCAGGCTCTAGGTGACCTGTTTGGCTTTGGGTCGACGATAACGCCATGGAAGTGGATCGGTGATTGATAAAATGATATCCAGAAGCTTATTCGAGATCAGGTGCCTTATATCCTTTCAATGGCAATCAGTTGATCACTTCCCCATTCGGTTGTGTTTAAAACACTCAACGCGTCGGTCCTGCGCGTCAACCTCCTTGGCGATCGCCGTCCAGTCGTTGTGTCCACCCCAAATCCCCGGGGTCCAGGTTGTTCCCCATTTTTGCCGCCCCTCGCTTACACCAGAGTCATTTTGCGGATCTCCGGCCTGTACGGTTCCCAAATACACGGCTTTGCTCTAGTGCACGAACCTCCTCCCAAGCCCAGGCGCGCTCCCCGCTGACGTGACGTCGACTCGTGAACCTGTTTCTCGTAGACGCCCATTGGTGGATTTTGATAACGCCATATGTTATAGCTGAACTGGGTGAAAGACATTATATGAATGCTGCTGGTGGTCGTGTGGTTTTGGGGGGAGTCTGGAATGTCAATTCTTAGATAAGGTCACGGTTTTATTTCGAAATGTAAATTATTTTCTGTTTTTATAATCAAAGTTACTGTGTTGTTATATGATCATAATTTACATTGCATTCAGGAAGTATATAGGAGGAAATCTTGAGGACAGATGAATACAGGTTAAATGTCAGCTATCTATATAATGGGCACATTTAAATTCCTTGATCTATATTAGATATATCCTTAATTAAATTGTTTATTTTATAAAGAGTTTTTATTCATATTTAGCTAACAATTGTTGAAAAGGGCCTATGTGCTATACGGGTCTTTCCATATGATTCGAATTTAAAGCAAATTTGAGTTTTGGGCTTGGGATAGAAACCTTTTAACCTAACTCCACCTCTAAACTTCTACACCGGTTGGAGTTTATATTAATTAATGTTTTAAGCGTTAAATGTTTATGTTGTAGTACTACCCATCTTTTTGTACACATTTATGTCCCTATTGATAGACCATATGAGGAGTTTGGCCAAACTTTTAAACTTTTAGGGCTTTCAAACAATTAATCACGATTAATCACAACCAGAAAAAAAGTTTGTGTTTACATAATATTTATCTATGTTATGTCCATGTTAATTTTGAATCAATAAACACATACACTTACATGCATATATTTAAAATATACAATATTTTTTTACAAACATTTGTTTATTATTACAATTATTGGTGAATATAAATAATACATCTAAATTTTCCTAAATATATATACACATGTTTGTTTATGTTTTTGTGTTAATATATACAAAATTAATATGCACAGTACACAGACATATATTATGTAATTAAAAACTTTTATTCTGGATGTGAATAATCGCGATGAATCGTTTGACAGCCCTACCAAAATGAGATAACTCTGTTTTTAACATAATATAACATATATATATATATAATACAGTTTGCTGTATTTTTTGTTAATATGGCTTAATCAAAACAAACCAACGGCAGTTTGATGATATATATATATTTTCATTTCTCATTTTCGACCATACTCTTCATATATTCAAGTCAACACATGATCTATTTGTCATTAGGTTTGTGTGGCCTGAGCACATTAGCACACAGTTGGGTTTCTGCATGAACACACAAACACAGGATTATAAACTCCTGAACACATCAGCACACCAGCGGCAGTCATCACACGGGATTCCCTTCCTCCCTTTTATTCCATCTCCTTTTGCTTTTCTCTCTGATGTGTTTGAATGTGATGATCAAACAGATCTCATTTAATCTCACACCAGAGTGAAGACTGCAGGCATTGTAGCCCAGTTCTGGATTCCACACCACTGTTTTAGAGCAAACCATGTATTTCCTCTCTTTACTGTATCCGTCCCGTAACATATGAGCATTAGAAGCAAACAGGACACAAACGAGAAACAAAGGCTTTACTTGTGAAAGAAAGTGGGTCACTGATTCGGCTCTCACAACCCCATCACTGCTCATCCAGTCACTGAAGGGTCATTGAGAGAAAAAATGTTTGTTGAAGCATTGAGACTGTCCCAGTAATCCTTGGGATTAAAATGCAGCCGTGCTTTCTAACAAATAACAGCGAGAGATCCATCTGCTATTTTGTTAATGTGTTTTAATGGAACAACAACAGAACAGCACGTCATCTCTGAAATGACTTTTAGATGTACAGACATTTATTGTGATGCATGCATATTTAAGATTGATCAAGTGAGAAGCAATGGTAAACAAATAGTTTAAATTTATATAAGAACATTTCTCAGAATGACTTGAATATACAAAGTAATGAGGTCACTTAACAATAAAACATAACACATAACATGTTATCACTGTTACAAAGTGTTTAAAAGAGCAATGAAGTCTATTAACATGGAAATACGGCCCTCTGGTGGACATGTAGAAGATTGAACTGATTATTTAAAAAACATAAATAATATATATAAATGATAAGCTAATAATAAAAAATGAATAAAAATTCAAAATAACAACAAATAGTAAACGATGTAAAACTTCTAATTTTTGCATGAACTGTCCCTTTAAATCCAGCAGATATTTGAACTGAGCACACATATAGATGCTGAAACATTTTCACTGGTGTTTAAGGCAACACCACACACTCGCATCGCAATTCTACAGAAAATGTATGTAATGCTAAATAAGAAATTGTGAAATGTGTTCTAATGATGTTCATTCTCTTCTGACTGATTCTCAGTGCATCTGTAAAGCTGTGTGCTGAATACATTAAAGCTTATATAATGCTTTGTGTCGTGGTGTTGAACTAGTGGCTGTAACAGTCCAAAAAGAAAATGCAAAGATTCTCTATGATGTTACACAATCTACACTATCAATGATGTCGCTCTGTTAAGGCAACACACAGCTCTTATGTAAGAACCCCACCTTTACTGTGCACTTCCCTCCCCAGCCATCAGATGGCGCTGTGCTCTTCCTCATCTCAACCTGTTCGCCACTCACTGCAGTGAAATTAAAGTGGCATAGTCGAGCAGAAGAAAAGAAATGTCATTAATGAGTTCAGAAAGATCAGTCCTGATGCTGGGGGTGAGTAAATGTTTTATGATCAAATTGTAAGTCACTTAAGCATCTGCCAAATGAAGAAATGTAAATGTGGTACTGTACAGTTGATCATATATTTCATATATATATATATGCACATCTGCACTGTTGCATGTCACTGCTTGTTTATATTTGATACATTGATTCTGCTTTGAATTCTTTTGGAACCATTTTTATAGACTGTGGAAGAGGGAACCAAATATGATATCAACAATATTAAATTGTTCATACGGTTGAATAAATGACATATAATGCTTCTGTTCAAATATTATGGATAATATCTGCACTCTTGCCTGTGTGTGATATTGTTTAAAGAAAGCACTATTTCAAAATAAATAAATCTGACATTTTCTATTTATGCTCATGTTGTTTTAAATGAACCCTGTTGGGCATGTCGTGAGGGACCAACATCCTCAGTCATCATTCACTTTCAATGTATGGAAAAAGATGCAATGAAAGTGCATGGAGACAGAGACTGGTTGTACGTCTGTGTTGTTTAAAGGTAGAAATTTGATTTGATTTGAGTAAACGATTCCTTTTAGATATCAAGGGTTGTTGAACGGACGTGCTTGATAAATAAAGTCCCATAATTCCACAGTGTCCTACTTTACAAATGGAAAAGAGATGGTGAAAGATGTTTGAACGCTCCATCTACCCCCACGCAAACTTCAGACTGCAATTAATCAGCAGGTGACTCTCTCTCTCTCTCTCTATACAGTATGTGTATATATATCAATAAATATATATATTGTATATATTTATGAGTAATGATTAGTTTGCTTGAGTAATAACACACGCACACACACACACACACGCACGGAGACACACACACACACCCATACACACACTGTACATATATATATATATATATGTGAGTTATGATTAGATTGCATGAGTGATATCACACACACACACAATATATATATTGTATAAATTTATGAGTAATGATAAGTTTGCTTGAGTAATAACACACACACACACACACACACACACACACACACACACACACACACACACTGTACATATATATCTATATATGTCAGTTATGATTAGTTTGCATGAGTAATATCACACCTGGGCTGTTGATATAGAAATGAAAAACATAAAACATATTCACTTGACTCAATTATACACATAATATTGTAGATATGTGTACATAAATATTATATATATGACATACTGTAATTAAACTGATGACTTATTGTTAACTTAAATTATATGTCATGAAACAGAGAATCTCAGATTTTGCAACACTTTTCAGCGTCCACCATCTAAACACTCTATCATTGGCTCAAGCCTGTTGCCTGGTAACATCTCTGCACTGCTTGTGTTTGAGAGCGAAAACCTGCTTTTGTGTATCTGTTTTTTTTCTTGACTTTTCTAACAATAATGTTGTTTATATAATACAAGCGTCTGAATTTCTAACAGCACGCCCACAAGCAATGATCTTTATACGAAGCAATGACTGAGAGCATTATTCTGCAATCTGTTATCACTGGAATTACTTAGCGGCTCGATATGATGCTCAGTATCTCCCTCAGCAGCAGCGTGAAGCCGTGCGCCAAAACTTTGACGTTTATATCACACTTTCGCCTCTATTTAAGGAGCTCCACTCCCACTCATAAAGTCATATAACCGTCAAATATAAACTACTTTTCATTAGGAAATATCTCTGGTGTTTAGATGCAGATTTGATCCGGGTTGTTAATGAGTTTGGGCTGTAAATGAATTCACAGCAGAGTTCCTGATGGGAATGCCAGCAGAAGCGCATGAAGATGGCAATTTGTATTGTCGTGTTAGTCGTAAATGAAAACCATCCAAATCCAACAGAGTAAATAACTGATCTTTACTCAAATGATGCTGTGAGCTTTAAGAAAATAGAAAAGGTCTTTGTGACGTAAGGATGAAACAAGGGCCTGAACAGATTGTTTCAAGTTTGTCGAACTTGATGGTTACATAGACAGACAGATAGACAGACAGACATAAAGAGAGAGACATATAGACAGATCAAAATCACATATACAGGTAGCAGATAAATATTGCTTGAGAGAGCATGAGATATGGAAATGAGAGAGAGCGAGAGAGAGAGAGAGTGAACGTGAGTTTGAGTCAGTCCGTTTTTATTACTGTGATTATCGAGAGCTTCTGCAGTCGAGATCGAGAGAGAGAGAGAGAGAGAGGGAGAGAGGGAGAGAGGGAGAGTTGTGCACGCTTTGCTCTCTTCTCTCCTCATCACACTGTTTCCATCTCTTCCCACACTGAATCTCATCTGTCTCTCCTTCACAACTCCTCTCGTTCTCAAGAAGTGTCCGGTCGAGGATGACTCCTCCTGAGACCTCCAGCCGCAGATGCCCGTTTCCAAGCTCATGGCTGCCCGAGGAGACTCGATACTCTTGGGCTTCTCTCGTGTGGAGCCGCTCTCTCTAAAGTGGATCCACGTCAGAAGGACAGAACACTCGTGCCACGTCTGAGTGAGTATGCCAACAGCCGTCTGAACGTGTTTGCGTTTCTATGATCTGCAAAGAGTTTGTGTCTGTGGACAAGTAAAGGCATTGCAGTCGATTTCATGTCACATGTTGTCATTGGTGATGTAGTGCAAGCCGTGAATGCGTCCAGGTGGCGTCTCGGATGGGTGCAGTTGAGATGGGTGTCAGCGCTGTCGGCGTGTGAACTCCGTGTGTTTGTGTCACGACACGAGTCTGTGCAGAACATCACTGCGCACTTTATTAGCAGTCTCAGTACAACGGGACCTCTTCCGTCCCCGCGGCGTTCTCATCCTCGAGATATCTGTGGTGGAATTCATTGACATTTGTGTGTTTATCCAAAGCCACTTGCAATGCATTCTGGTTCATTGATCAATAGTGTGATTTCAGAGGGTCGTCTTGAGAACCATTTAATGAAATTAAAACATTATTGATCAGAATGATTGTTGAAAGTCGTCGCTTTGGAATTATATCTGACAGTGTTGTTCAAAATCAGTTGACACACCTTTCTGTCTGAAAGGTTCTATGAAGAACCTATAACATTGTAAGAACCTTTATGTTTCACAAAAGGTTTTGTGGCGAAAAAACTGTTCTTCAGATTGTGAAAAGGTAAGAAAGAGATGGTTCTTTAAAGAACCTTTGACCGAATGCTTCTTCGTGGAACCAGAAATGGTTCTTTCACGGCATCGCTGTGAAGAACCTTTCAAGCACCTTTATTTTTAAGAGTTTGTATTTATTCTGTGACAACTTATTTACATGATGAGATGTATTTCTTTACGTTGTGAACATTTTGGATCTTATTTTAGAAACGAAAAGATGCATCTACAAAGTTAAATGAAATGCAAACAAAGCTCAATATCTCCAAAATGCTCAGAATGCAGATTGAGCATTATCATTCCAAGACGACGAAGTGTCTGCTTTTTTTAAAACCTTTGTAAAAAGTCAAATCACAGCTTAGATCTCTTTAAAGGGTCATATGACACGGCTAAAACAATATTAAGGTTTGTTTTAGATGTAATGTAATGTGTAAACACAATTTAAGGTTAAAAAGCGCTGTATCTTCAACATATTGTGCATGTTTGTATCTCCTCTTTGCTCCGCCTCTCTGAAACAAGCTGATATTTTACAAAGCTCATGGCTCTGAAAAGCGAGGTGTGCTCTGATTGGCCAGTTCACCAGTGTGTAGTGATTGGTGGAATACTGCAAGCATGTGATGTTAATGTAACGCCTCTTACCATATTTGGAACATCAGGTTCCTCTTCAATTGTACTGACAGGTACACCACCTTACTTGTGTATACTTTTGGGCGGTCTTAGTCACATCAGACCTAATACATGCATGGGCAAATTATAACACAAAAAAAACTCAGAAAAAAACGTATTCGCACCATATGACCCCTTTAATGTCTCAATAATTTGTCATAGCCATCGATGAGATTCACAAAGAGAAAACGGAAACTTTCGCATAAGTCTCATCTGTGTGTTGGAAAAGTTAACGCATAGAACCTTTTATTTACCTTGGTTTTCAGGAGTATACCACTGTAACTTACATTCTTGAAACTCATCGAAGGAAGTGATGCGTGTTGGGCTTGTCAAACCAACCGCTCTTTTCTGCTTAGTAACTTTTGTATTTGTTTCTAATCAGCCTTCGATTTCAGAAATTAAAGTGTCTCAATAAATCTGCATTTGATTTCTCTCCTAACACATTTTTGTTTATTTTAGAAGAGATTGAAGGGAATATAAAAATGCAACCAAATCAGTGTTTTGTAGCAGTGGGGAGAGAGAGAGAGAGAGAGAGAGAGAGAGGAAAGATATGCTGTTTCCATAGAAATGAGTCCATTGTGTCACCTTCTCGCTGCTTTTTTTCTAATACATTTCTATTTCACCAGCACGACACCCACATACTGTATTTTTCCATCTCTGAGCTCCTCAGAGAGCACTTACCTAAAGCACACATCCCAGAATGCAATAAAATATTACTTTTTTTCTCACGGGAGAACATGTGAGAGGTGCTTGTCTGTGCAAAACTCTCTTCCATGATGTCACTGTGTTGCTATGGTGCTCTGAGTGTTCTTAAGCGCGGTTACTAGGGTGCTCTTGTCGCTATGTGGTTGCTTACTGGCCACACCCACTCATGAAATTGTCAAATCTGATTGCTTAGAAAATCAACATCCTACATTTTTATTATAAGATGAAAGGCTTGATTCATGTCCTGAACACAGCCGGCATGACTTGACTTTTGATGTAATGATTGAAGTATTGAAGAGATTTCTTCTTACGAGTTTGATACCCGAACACACGTCATTTATTCACCCTTATGTAACTCCAAACCTTTATGAGTTTCTTTCTTCTGCGGAACCCCAAAGAAGATATTTTAAAGAACGTTGATAACAAAACCGCACTGAACCCCCTTGACTTGCATTTTGTGAACACAAAGCCACACATTTCTCAAAATATCTTATTTTTTTGTTCCATTGAAGAGCGCAATGAGGGTAAATAAATGATGACAGAATGTTTATTTCTGGGTAAATCGTCCCTTTAATGCTCGACTGTTTTCATGAGTGACTCTATGATCCTCATTAACATTACTTCAGAACTGTCTTAAAGTGACTGTACGTTTGACAGCGAGATGACTTCAGACAGCAGCCTGCGGTAATTGTGATGTGTGTGCTGGGTAATCCTCGAGAGCTTTTCATCCGCTGTAAAACACAATCCCACACACACGCGCGCGCACACACACACACACACGCGCGCGCGCACACACACACACACATGACTAAAGCTTAGCAGACAGAAAACAGATTGTGCTTTTGGAGAAACAAAGTTATGTGTCTCTAGGTGTTATGGACCTCAAGGTATTGCATACATATCTTTGTTCTGCTGAACACAAAGGAAGATATTTTGAAGAATGTCAGTAACCAAACAGATCTCATCCTCCATTGAGTCCCGTATATTGTTTATTTTCCCCTTCTATGACCATGGTTACTGACATTCTTCCAAATATCTTTCTTTGTGTTCAGCAAAACAAAGACATTTATACAGGTTCTGACGTCGAGTACACGATGACAGAGTTTTCATTTTTGTTCGAACTATCCCTTTAATGCTTCTATGAAAACATCCTACACTACATGCAAATAACAAGTTTAGACAAACCATGATCATATTTTGACTTATTACACGTCTATGATGCTTGACATGTTCAGGAAGTTGAGCATCGTTGCAATAAAACCTGCAGTATTATTTTACCCAAGCACATTAGTCTGACAGTAAATCTCTTCAAATGTCCAACTATTTGTGTATTAGGTTGTTCTCTGATTGGATAGATATCATCACAATGACGTGATATGTCAATCATCAGCAGCTCATGGTGTTTATTATTCATTCTGTCCTTAAAACTGAGACTTTGGGAAATGCTCAGATTTTCGTTCCAATCAAGCTTTCTGATATTTGTCTCCCTTGTGAAGTTTCTCCAGAGATCCATAGAATTAAAACATTTCTCTTGAATCGCTGCATTCATTTGCTGCATTACTGAATTATGCAGCCACTGGCTTCTGGTGTACTCAGATTTGTGCGTGCGCAACTGTAGCGCAAAATAAACTGCAGTATATTATGAAGTTAACTGCGTCCAGCTTGTTTTTGTAGATCATTCTGAAACCTTCACCTTTGAGTGGCACGATATTTGTTTGCTTTAGATTTGATCACGTGACAAAGGCGATCACAGAGGATGATGTTGTAAAAAGAGGATTTTGCATCCATTGGGTTGATTTAAATTTTCTTGTTTGAGACACATTATGTGTCATATGACCCTGTGCAGGTTTTGTGTTTTGTGTGTGTTTGTGTGTTTCTCCAGGTGGCACGTTTCTGTAAATGGGAACATGAGTTCAAAACTGCTTTGTGCTTGAATGTTTTGGAGTTTGTGTGCGTTTGTGTGTTGTAATCTGTAAGCCTCCTTACGCTGCGTGAGGAGAGAACTGTAAAGCCTTGGGGTACTGAGAAAGGAGAGAGAGAGAGAGAAGGAGGGACTGATGTGAAGGAGTGGAAGAGAAGCGGCTGCTTTTATAAGAAGATATTTTCTTCTGTCGTTCATTTCTGTTCTCCATCTCAGCGGATGCCAAGTAGAGACCAGCAGTTAGAAGCAGTCTGCGCGTATCTAATATGATTGGAGCTGTTAAAAATAGACCGTACTATACACTCTCTGCTCATATGCATTTACAGAAGCGATCACTTACTGATTCAAAGAGCAAAACAGCAGTCGTGATTTCGCCTGGAGGCTGTAGGTGCTTTTTTTGGGTTCATAATAACAGTTTGTGTACATCTGCAACTGCTGAAGTGATTCTCTTACAATGCTAAAGTGCTCAAATTGTGGCTTTACTGTCAATTCGCCGTTTTGGATAAAAGAGTCAAATGAATGAACGTAACGCAGTGTTTGCTGTGACAAGCTTTACTAAATGTGCTCTATGATTTCAGCACCAGATTTCACATCATTGCGGCACGTTTTGCGCAGGCAAGCACTACTCATATTGAAATGAAATACTGAAAATGTCAAATCTATTTGGACGATTAAACTGCTGCAATGAAAACTAATTCTGACATCATGTTTTCACGCAGTTCTTTCTCGTGCGATTTGGAATCTTTCTAGTTTTGAGGTTCATCCACACCCATAAGAACTGATCAGTTCTGACTTCTATCTCTTTTCTACTCTAAAAAACAACAACTTAGCTCTGTATACTGTGATAGGCCATATGAGACCAGTTTTCTTTTAACGCAATCATGTTTTTTGTTCTCCTTAAGTTGTTCCAATTGCTGCTCATTTGTAAGTCGCTTTGGATAAAAGTGTCTGCTAAATGACTAAATGTAAATGATAATTTAATTAAGAAAGAGAAATCACAAAAGAGATGGCTTTAATTTCTCAATAATTTTTTCTTATCATCTGTGAGATTAAATTAAATCTTTTTCTCAAGTCTCTGGCACCTCAGATATTTTTTCTGAGAAAAAGAAAAATGACTTTAATAGTCATATTTAAAAATCACTAAAATAACATTTTGTTAATATAATACAATATTATAATATATTAAATAATTCATCGGGAATTTCAACTTTTTTATATATTAAAAATATAAGTACTTGGTTGCCACATATGGAAAAGTGTTTTTTGAAAAATTGCATCATATTTATAGTATATTTCCAAAACATTTTTGTTTCATATGGAGAAGAGATCTCAGCAATGAGCTCTGATAAGTCAAGTCTGTGATCAAAACTCAAACATTTCTCATTTCTCATTAAATTTACAGTCATTTTACACCTCCACGTTTTTTTATTGTAAAAATCCTATTTTCAAAGCGATTTGAGAAAAATCGGAGACATTGATGTTGATTGAATTGAATTATTTGAGGTTTAACTCGTATTATTCTCTTGTTTTTCAATGTAAACATTACATGCAGAAGGTTTAGTAATGTGTAAAATATATGTTTCTTTGGGCAGGTTGATTTAGATCTCATCCTTCAGTCCACGAGCACACTCAGGACCTTCAGTTCAGAACTTCAAAAGGAACTGTAGACATACATAAACTGAGGTATTGCACACCGCCAATGAACGCTGAAGTTTTTTATAGAGAATTTCATCTCTTCAGATTGTGTTGCTGTTTCACAGACTCCCCGAGGTGCTCATCTCTTGTCCTCTCTGTTTATTTTGAAAGATGGAGCAGGAAATATCTAAAGTGCAGCGTAAGATGTCTGATCTGGAATCAGTTCTGCAGCAGAAGGACGTGGAGCTCAAGGCTTCAGAAACCCAAAGAACCGTCTTAGAACAAGACCTGGCCACTTACATCACCGAGTGCACCGTAGGTTTTGTATTTTGAGTTTGCGTGTGTTTTAGAGGCCTGAACATGATTCACTTTAAACTTGTGTGTGTTTGTGTCTCAGAGTCTGAAGCGCAGTCTGGAGCAGGCTCGCATGGAGGTCTCGCAAGAAGATGACAAAGCGCTCCAGCTCCTGCACAACATACGAGAACAGAGCAACAAACTGCAGGAAATTAAAGAACAGGTGGGAAATCAGATCCATCCTTCAATTTGGCCTTTTCACAAAACGTATTGTCAGTGAGCATGTCAACTGCATCTGATGCGATAAAAAAGATTTGATTATTTTGTTTATTTAGGAATGTTTAAACATTGAAACAAGATTTAAATAAGAGATTTATTTTCAAATAATAATTCTAAAGTGTAACCATTGTGTGATTTTTAGCAACATATAGTGGTGAGGTTGTGAATTGCAATCGACAACTCCTTTTCCGGCCCAAGTCCGGCCCAAGGCCTTTACAGGGCCCTAAGCAGAAATTTATTTGGGGGTCCCCCTGTGCCCCATATCTAATCGATTAATGTCAATGTTTGATTATTTGCATAAACACTTTAAACCTAATAATTGTATTCGTTGTAGTCGTGTTTGGGATGTAGGAATGTCATAAAAACAAAAACAAAAACACATAAACCTTACATTACAAGTGTATTGTGATTGTCAACATATTTCATTACTTCCAATTTTGGGTGAACTGTCCCTTTAAATTTTAAGACCATACAGGGAGTAATCATACAAATCTAGTAGAAATTATTGTTCAATGCATTTAACAATTTGCAAATGTTTTTATTTTTAAAAATCGTTTTTTTTAACCACAACCTATAAAAACACTTTAAGGATGATTTAATCTTTTTTAAAGACTAAATTAATTTACAATATGCACACACAATTATTCTTAACCTTATCCCAAATAACCTTATCTCAAATAAAACGCTTAATTGACAGATAACTATAAATGACATATTTTCATCTAAATCAGCATTTTGTCGTTTGCATCAGTGAAAATTGTCGGATGTTCAACATTTCTAACGTTAAACAGTAAACAGTTGTCACATCTATATATCTTTCCTGTAGCTCAGTGGTAAGAGCATTGCATTAACAACAAAAGGTTGTGGGTTCGATCCAAGGGGATTGCAAATACCTATGTAAAATGTATAGGATAAAGCAATGTAAGTCGCTTTGGATAAAAGCGTCTGCCAAATGAATAAATGTAAATGTAAATATTGAATGTTTTTAGTGACTTACTTCGTGTTTCACTCAGTACTCGTTCGACTTTAAAACTCAAGCGTCTTGTTGAACTTCAAGGGAAGACACGTCCGTAGATCCGTCTTCTTTGATTTAATTGGTCACTGTTCAGCTCTGTAACCAGTCATTCCCGCCCCCTTTGATGCGATTGGCCACCTCACTTATTTCGATATTTTAGTCTTCCGTTTCGTCAGTAATTTCAGTAAATTTTGACTCACACCAGAGACAAAATAATGGGTACGGCCCTATGTGAAAAAATGGGTTCGTGTCGTGAATATATCACAAAAAAGCTGTAATTTCATGTGCTCTTGGTGGCCCCCTTGTGGCGGCGTGGCCCTAAGCATCCGCTTATTTCGCCTATAGGAAGGGATGGCTCTGCTACGGAGGATGAGATAGGGCTGATATGTAGTCAAGTTTTCGCTTCTTACCCGAAGGAGAGGACGTATTTACCAAAAAGCGCTCTGTAGAGCACTTTGTCCCTTTAGGGCTACTGTAGAAACAACATGGAGAATTCCATGCAAGGGGACCTGCGGTGTATGTAGATAGAAAGAGCTCATTCTAAGGTAAAAAAAACATATCGCTTCAATATGTAAGGTCTTTATACACCTCTGGTATGTAAATTACATTGCATTTCTGTAAATTGATCCTTCAAACATTGGACCTTTAATTTAATTTTAAGTATATTAAATCACACATTTAAAAAATCTGTAGTATACTTTACTTAAGTAGTATTTGTATTATTTACTATACCAGCCTGTAGTAAACAGTCGTATAACATGGTACATTATGCACAGTAAACTATAGTCTTCTTTAATATTAAATAGTAATTTAATTAACTGTAGAAAACTACAGTATACTTTAGTAGGTTTTAATATTATATACAGAATTAAGTTACTATGTTCAAAATCTATTGTACCTAGAAATTATACTATAGTAAGGATTTTCCTTAATACGGTTTGTTTTTACGAAAGTTATTCTGTTTCTTAAGTAATGTATCTTGATTTAGGAATGTTTTATTTGTGTACTGGAAACCCAGATAAAAATACTAAGACATTTCTTAGTGCTGTGTTTGCATCCTGATCTGGAGAAGATAAAGCTGTATTAGTTTAGTGTTGTGTTCTCTGCAGTGGTTGTGTAACTCTGACATTAAAGTCTTCATTACAAACACAACAGGTTAATAACAACTTCAAGACCTCTCTGTGTTCCTCTGTGTGTGTATTGTGCTTCATTAAATCATGTGTAGATGTTTGACCGAGAAAGCATCTTGTGACAAATGTGTATTTACATTTCGGGGTATGAGTGAGCATTTCTCCATCACTTACTGCTTAGACATCTGCTCAGAAGAGCTGTGATGATAGAGCTCACAGTAGGAGTGCAAACGAACACATAAAGAGTTTCTGAAGGGGATGGACACGATGGACACGACTTATGTATGTGTAGAGGTAGAGGTAGAGAATGTAAAACGAAAGTTAGAAATGTAAAAACAGAATAGATGGAAAAACATCTCGCCGCGTCTCCCCCCAGAGCCAGGCTCCATCGCACTGCCGTTGCCATGGAGACAAAAATGGTACCTTGGAGTGAAGGGTGTTGCAGATGCATGGAAATGCTGGTCGTGACGAGCCGGCAGAGAGCTGGAATTAGTAGCAATGAGACTTGAAATGAACCGTTTACTTTCATTTTATCCTAGAAATCCTTTTGAGGTCTGTGAAATTCTTCTGCTCTCATACTCATCCACAGAAACTTTTTTGTTAGGAATTTATGTCACATTCTATTAGGAGAACAAGGAGGATGAAACAATAAAATGAAAGATTGTGTTAAGCATCCCAAGATTTGGTAAATATAAGCAATAAAAGCGGTAAAATGTTCTTTGTGGGTTCATTTGTTATCTTCAGTAGATGGGTTTTAATTTCTGCCCACTTTTTGCATTTTTATGTCTGATGTTATTCGTACGGGAGAACAATTAGTCTGTTATTTAGAATTAAACGTCACATTAGAAGAGATTATTGGCAATAGAAAGCCGTGCTGACTCACCACCAGGTGTTTTTTTTCATGACATTCTCCATTCGGGAGGTAATTTCACAAAATGTCAAGCACCTCTTTTCTATTATTTCTGTCGATGGCAATTATCAATTTGATGACGCCAATGTTAAATGAATAAAAGACAAATATTCTCTTCATTGTTTGTGTTTGCTTTGTGTGCTTCGCCGTTTGTTATTGGACAGCTTAAAGGGACAGTTCACCCAACAATGAGAATTCTGTCATCATTTACTCAACTTGAGCTTTTCTAAATGAGTATAAATGTCTTTGTTCTGATGAACACAGAGAAAGATATTTGGAAGAATGCTTGTAACCAAACAGTTCTTGGCCTCCACTGACTACCAAAGTAGGAAAAATGAAAATGGAAACCAAAAGAGCCCCAGAACTGTTTGCTGTCCTACATTTTTTTGATGTGCACAAAAGAACCAAGAAATGTATAAAGCAATGTGTCCTACTATGGGAGTCAATGGGGGTCAAAAATATCTTTCTCTGTGTTCATCAGAACAAAGACATTTATGCACATTTGCAACAACTCAAGGGTGAGTAATTGATGACGTTTCATTTTTTGGGTGAACTGTGCCGGGAGGCAAAGTTGTGGGAGGCAAATATGGATATCTTTAATGTGGTGCGTCACAAAAATAGGTCTAGAATTGTTGTGTAGGATAAGGTCAGATCATATCTTTCATAATGAATTCTGTAAAATTGTACAGTAGGTTTATAATTATGGCTAATGGATTGGACGCAATCATGCGACTTAAAAGGTGAACTGTCAAGTGAAGCCTTTGCTCCATTGCATTAGACTAAAAGCGATATTTATTTGTTTGAGACGATGTTATTAAATGCACTTTTCTAGACCATTTACAATCACATTCTTTGGAAAGAACGTCTCTCACTCTTCTAACCTTCATGTCACTCAGTTTTCACGGGAGCGTGTCCAACATGCTTCAATAAACACTGACACAGTTATTGATTCCCTCCTCTACGCTTGTCCTTCTGAATTTTGTAGCTGTTTGATAATGAAACGCTGTAAGACGCCTTGTTAGGCAGCCGTGGCCTCGCCGGACGTGATGTGCTTGAGATTAGTGAGCTGTAGCTAATGGCGAGCAGATTTGGACTCCGACTGGCTCGGCTCACTTCATCCACCCACTCGGTGACCTTTCACCCACTCAGAACATGTATTTCTCCACTTCTCTTCACTATTCTCTTCATTTCCCTCTCTCTCTCTTCTGTGGACCGAACATATCATCTGCTTCACACTCTCACTGCCTCATCATGTCTTCTGATTCGCTTCAGTCTCAAGTGATTCAAACATGTTATATAAACTTCTTTGCTTTTTTATCTCTCTGATTGGGTTGCGTTCCCACCGTCCTCTCTTGTATTTGTCTTCCGTTTTTCCTCAAAATGAGAGGAGGAGATGGAGGAATTCGACACAAAGTTCTGTCATGGTCCCTGACACTCTTTAGAACAAGAACATTCGTACGACGTTTTAGTCGACACTCAAGAATCATCTCTGTTTGACACAGTTGACATCATAAACTGCTCAATGGATTTAAGTTCAGGTTCATTGGGAAAACTTTGAAAATCTTTTGTTTATCATGTGTATAAGATGCGTGATCGCTGTGATTTCTTCCGCAGGAGTACCACGCTCAGCTGGAGGAAATGCGCGTGTCCATTCGTCAGCTGGAGGAGAACCTATCCGCCGCTCGTCGCCGTAGTGACCTGTATGAATCTGAGCTGAAGGAGTCCCGACACACCAGCGAGGAGCTCAAGCGGAAAGCTGCCGAATACCAGCAGAAGATCCAGAAGGTTCGGCCGTCAGTTGTGCTTCATACACTGTTTTCATGACACACGGGTTTGTTCAATCTACATCTTGTTTCTCAGGCCAAAGAACAGGGAAAAGCTGAGACGGAAGATCTTCTGAGCAAACTACAGAAGGTACATCTATATTCATTCATCTTAAAAAAGATATTGCCTGCTGCAGACAAAGTCAACCTCGCTGTTGTGTTTAGATGCTAGTGGTCCTGACCGGCCTTCAAATAGAAGTCTGGACCAACAAGGAGTGTTGAGCTGTTTTTTGTTTGTCGTTTTGTGACGTCCTGAAAAATCGTATTGATTCATAATGCAGTTCATTTGATGAATGATAATTTGTGAATGTTGCAGACCAACGAAGAACAACAATCAAAGATGGAAGAACTCCAGGAGAAACTTGTCAAGGCAAGTAAATAAAGATGCAGACCAGAGATCTCCGTACAGGGGCGTAAACTTCAAACGGGAGTTTCTCATCCCCATGTAGAGATCTCCAAGCTGCCGATATACTCGTTCACATTGTGAAATGTCATGTCTCACACACTGACCGATGCCTCGGGTTTCAATGACCCATGGCTCCGTCTTCATGTTGTCCAGGCTGTGAAGGCGAGTACAGAAGCCGCTGATCTCCTGCAGAACGTCCATCAGGCTAAAGATCGCCTGGAGAGAGACCTGGAGCGACTGCAGACCAAAGAAGACTCGACAGACAGTCTGCGCAGACGCTTGCGTGAGACTGAGGTGAGACATAACTGACCTGCTCCTGGGGTTGTCCTGCATTGATTCATGAGCAAGCTAGATGTAATTTTCCAAAATTTGTCCTGATGTGTTTATTTAACACAGTTAACGCTAAAGAACACGGTTTACTATAGTAAATAGCTTTCCTGTAGCTCAGTGGTAAGAGCATTGCGATAACTCTATAGTAGTATACAGTTTACTATAGTAAATACTAAAGTATACTACAGTATTTACTACAGTTAATGTTGCAGAATACTGTTTACTTTAGTATACTGTACGTTTACTATTCTTGTGACTGAAGCAGAACAGAAATCAATGCTTTCATGGTGAGGAACCACGCACTTCATCACTTTTGGGTAATTGTGATTTTAATATGATGTTTGTTGGAACAGGACGGTAAGAAGACTTTGGAGAACCAGGTGAAGCGGTTGGAGATGGTAGAGCGACGAGAGGGAAAACTGAAAGAAGATATACAGACCAAGTCACAGCAGATCCAACAGATGGCCGACAAAATCATGGTATGACTGAGACGCGAGTGAACGCAGGACCCCTGCTGTATCTCATACACACACACACACACACACACAGAAAGGTAAACAGTTGAGTCCACGAGATCGCTGACGTGTCAATGAAATGCAATTTCAACGCTCCAGAAACATCAACAGGAACTACGACACACAGAAGACCTTCTTGGCTAAGACACGTAACAAGATTTAGTCACGATACACCCTCTCAACCCTTCTGATCATTTAAAACACACGCTTTCTGTCTTCACCTGTATGTGTTGACCATCTGGGCTTGACAGGTGTTCTCCTAGCATGCTCTCTGGCCTGTCATGACTCCAGAAATGACAGATTGTGAGAGTGGATCATCATTTCTCTTTGGCCATGAACATACGTGTCACAATGTCACAATGTTTAAATTGAATGATTTATTTATTATTGATTCAGGGGCGATTTCCCGGACAGGGCTTAAACCAGACGGACTTAAATATGAGAGGGGTCTTAATTGAACACAACCTGCACCGACATGTCTTAAAATGTGTGTGATTGTTTTGTTTTAAGATGCACACCGGTAATGTTTTTTGGTGAAGTATGCTTTTAAAAACGACTTAAATATCCTAATTTAACCAAGTCTTGTTTTAAACTAATCCCTGTCCGGAAAAACGCCCCATAGTCACCACGAACAATTGCTTTGAAATGAAGGCACAGTAAGTTTATCTGGAGGAAACAAAGTCATCAGTGAGACCTCTGAAATATCTCAGTTGTTTAGATGAAGGAAGAATGAAATGGAGAGCAAACTTTAAGTCACCTGCTTGTCGGATTATAAAAGAAGTCACAAATGAAATCTCAATTGCTTCTCCTAGACGTCAGTGAGATTAAATGGAGATCTCGTGCATCTCCTGAGAAAGAATGAGACATCTCAGAAATATCTCTGTAAGAGTTTCAGAAGAGATGTCAACAACTGATCTCAGATTTGTCTTGTCTGCAATCAAACTCAATGTTATTGAAGATCTCAATATCAACCCATCAAAAGATTATTTGACCTCTACAATCTACATCCATTTACACCTCCAGACTCTTCACGTGTTTCAACAATTACACTCTCATTTGTTCTGTTTTATTTCTCCAATAAGAAATTTTAGAAGAAGCATCTAAAATGCCTACCTGAGACACAACTGAGAACTCCATCCAATCTCATAAACGAGCAACATCTGAGCGTTAACAGGGGATGATGTCTCCTCGGTGAAACGTTTTTTTGGGGATTTGGCGAAAGCGCAGAGATTTGATTGGTTTATCCTTTGTGGTCTGTCTGAAGGAACTAGAAGAGAACCTGCGTGAAACACAGGCCACGGCGCTGCGCATGGAGACACAGCTGGAACAGAAGAAAATGCTTTATGAAGACAAGATTATGGTAAAACACACAGTTCAGAAGAGTTTACCACCATCAATGTATCTGTCAGAAACTAAGATAGACCTCTTGTTCATTGTGAATAATAGAGACCGAACAATAGATCCTCTTTACAACTTCTCTTTAAATTCAGATTTGGTTTGTGATGTGTGTGAGTGTGTGTTTTGGAGGTTTTGGAGAATCAGATGAAGGCTGATTTGGCTGAGAAGGAACTGCTGGAGTCCAAACAGGAAACATATGAAGAGGAATCTCGAGAGAGTGGCAAAGTGATCAGCGACCAGGTTGCGGTACGACATCTTTATACAAAACAATTCACCCAAGAAATGTAATGACGACTTTGTTTCATTTATATTCTGTGCGTTACTAGAGATGTCATACAGAATAAAAGGGACAGTTCACTAAAAAAGGAAAGTTCTGTCAACCTCATTGCCCGAGAAATGTCCTTTGATAACATTCTTCCAAATATCTATCTTTGTGTTCAACCAAACAAAGAATTGTATCCATGTTTGGAACGACCTAAGGGCGAGTAATTCGTGACAGAATCTTCCTTTTGCGTGAACCATCTCTTTGAGTAAAATTGTAATTATACTAATAAACTTTGTTAATTTGATTAAAAAGCATTTGCGATTTAAAAATGAACAATGTAAATGCTAAACAGTTCAGTCATAAAGGAAAAGATCTCTTCTGAATCTCTCTCACGCAGACCATCAATGCCATGGAGTCGAAAGTGACCAATCTGGAGCAGAGAATCACAGAGCTGTCCGAGGCCAACAAACTCGCCGCCAACAGCAGCATTTACACACAACAAAACATGTGAGTTCACGGCATGAAAATAAATTCGAAACATAAGCTCAGTGGTTAGAGCATGGCGTTAGCAACGTTAAGATCAGAGGTTCGATTGCACATACTTACAAGCAAATGTATAGTATAATGCAATGTTAGTCACTTTGGATAAAAGCGTCTGCCAAATGCACAGAGTAAAATGTAATGACTCTAAAATCTAAAGCAGAAATGTTGCTTGGCAACTGTAAACAGACGCCAGTTATGCCAAGAAATGAAATATTTATTTTGATCATGATTGTTTTTAACATTTGAATATTGAACATTGGTGTGTGTTGTCACATTGCTGTTGTTCAGTGTTACACAAAAGTGCTGTTGTATAACGTCCATATATAACATATATAAATAGCAATAAAGCATGTAATGAAATTGTAAAATAACGCTTCCCCACCAGTTTTTACAGCTTTTTCATTTATGCAATTGGTAGACGCTTTTATCCAAAGCAACTTACATTGCATTATCCTGTGAATTTGTTTCTAACCATGTGCAATCCTCCGGGATCGAACCCATGGACGTGGCGTTGTCAGTGCAATGCTATCCACTCAGCTACAGGAAAGCCGTGTGATGTTTACACTGTTCACATGAATGAGCCGTGACCATCATCATATGAAATGTGTCTGAAGGTTAATGTGCCATGAAGGCATTTCTTAGTGTTAAGCATGAGGTTATTCAAAGTTGACCCTGTGTGATAATTAAATCCTAATCATTACTATTTGACCATGGCTCAAATGTAGTTACCTTGTTTATTTCTTTATTTGTAATGAAATCATGGTAAATGTTTGTGAAGGCGGCGTTTTGTTACAGTTGTCTAATTTGTTATAGACATGTTGAGCTGAAGCACATAGAAAAATATTTTGGATCTGTTAACTGAAACAGATATATACATATATATACTGTATATTAGGGATGTAACAATATCAAATTCACTGTACGATGATACATAAATAATAATAATATAGCCCATGTTACGATATTCGTTGCAATATTTGACAAATGACTTGGAAACGTGCCGTAAGCATCCTCTTTTCTTCATCCTCATAGCTGTTGCTCAGAGGTGTTACATTTTGTATGAGATGGGTCAAATGACCAAAAATCCCTTTAATAAAAGGGAAATAATAGACCCAGACGCCAAATTTACCAACATTCTCTATGTTAGGCCCGGAAGACCTATCGTTTCACACAGTCATGTGACCAACATGTTATTGAGACAATTTTGTGACTGCAATAAGACGACATCCATAATATTGTTAGATCCCAAATATATATATTAATATAATATATAGGTTTATTTAAAGTCAATAGAAGCAATTCATGAAGATTTTTGGGTTGGTGTGAAAATTACAGACAGGTTGTAAGGGGCTGTATCCACCGATGCGCTTTTACGCGGCTGAAAACAAAATTCTTCCCAAAGTTGACAATTTTTCAACTCTGGGCGCCAGGGCGAACGGCTGTGCTGATCGTGGGCAAAACGCATATCACAAGCGCTGAACACGGGAAAAAAAAAACCCTACTGCTCGCGTTTCAAAAAACGCGCCGTTTCCATTGTAGACAATTGAAAAAACACGTTGTGCGAAGACTCAGATATAAAGAGAATATACAGAACCTGGACTGAGTTCTGTGTGAGAGAAAGTGCCGTTCAGTTAATCTGAATAAAAACGTACAAGTAAAAGAAGTCACAAGTAAACAAACGCTTGAGGAACACCAGCATTCTTTGTGTGTTTGTGTGTCACTCTGGTGATGGTGGATGATGTTTGTGTTCTTCAGGAAAGCTCAAGAGGAGATGATCTCTGAGCTCAGGCAGCAGAAGTTTTATCTGGAGTCTCAGGCTGGTAAACTGGAGGCCCAGAATGCAAAACTGGAGGAACATCTGGAGAAGCTGACGCAACAAGAACAGACCAACAAGAGCAGAGTTCAAGAGCTGGAGGCCAGAATCAGAGAGGTGATGACGGGATCAAACCAGTCAATATTAGTTATCCAGATGAGTGGATGCTGTCAGTGACTGTTATTAGGAAATGTCGACTGACCAATCAGAATTTAGTATTCCAAGAAAGCCATTTAATCCTTTAATTAGTTAATTTTGATTTAATATACTGTGTTTGAATAGAAATATTTAAAAATGACCGTTCACAGATGGGTCTTGAGCACGAGGAACAGAAGCTGGAGATCAAGAAGCAGGTGTCCGAGCTGACGCTGTCCCTTCAGGAAAGAGAGTCTCAGATCAGCAGTCTGCAGGCGGCACGTCGCGTCCTGGAAACTCAACTACAGCAGGCCAAGACTGAGCTGGAGGAGACCACCGCAGAGGCCGAGGAGGAGATCACTGTGCTCCGGGTGAGGAGGAAAGCACACCGCTCTCAGCTCTCAGATTTTAGATTGACAGCTTCAGTTCAGTTCAGCCCTCGATATGTTCAGTATCATATCGCTCTCATGTGCTAGTCGTAATGAATAATCCTGTGTTTAACTGTCTCTGGTCCATTGTGTTTCTCATCCTCACAGTGGAGTAAACATCTTCCCACGTTTCTCCGAGCTTGTTCTCAAAGCGTCCTCACCCCCGGTCGTTCTCCTGCATGACATCACATCTGTCAAAACGCTTCAAAACGGCTCATGTGCACTTCACAACGTTCTGCACTCGTCTGACAGAGTGAACGCTTTTTGCAAATATGCCAATTTTCACTCTTATTTCTTTTTTCAAGGCCCATCGGGATGAAATCCAGCGCAAGTTTGACGCCCTGAGAGACAGCTGTGCGGTATGCAAAACAGATTCTCTGAAAGATTTGAACATCATCTCACCCACTCCAGTTTCACCAGTGCGGGTGAGAGAGAGAGGTGGATGGATGGATGGATGGATGAAGAAAACGAGAGAGGGATGGTTAAACGGATGGACAGACTGGCAGGCAGACAGACAGACAGACAGAGAGAAAGATGAATTGATGGATAGACAGATAGATGAAGAAAGATAGAGAGAGAGAGGGAGAGAGGGAGAGAGGGATGGATGGAAGGACAGAGATAAAGAGGGATGGATGAAGAAAACTAAAGAGGGATGGTTGGACAGACAGGCAGACAGACAGACAGAGAGAGTTGGATGGATGGATGGATGGACAGATAGATGAAGAAAGAGAGAGAGGGATGGACGGAAGGATGAAAGGACAGAGAGAGAGAGAGACGGATGGACGGATAGACAGATAGATAGATAGATAGATAGATAGATAGATAGATAGATAGATAGATAGATAGATAGATAGATAGATAGATAGATAGATAGATAGACGAAGAAAACGAGAGATGGATGGTTGAATTGATGGATAGACAGATAGATGAAGAAAGAGAGAGAGGGATGTTTGGAAGGACAGGCAGGCAGACAGACAGAGAGAGATAGATATATGGATAGATGGAATGATGGACAGATAGATGAAGAAAGAAAGAGAGAGAGAGGGATTGATGGACAGATAGATGGATGAAGAAAAAGGGAGAGGGATTGATGGAAAGAGAGATAAAGAAAGAGAGAGAGGGATGGATGGATGGACGGAAGGATGAACGTACCAAGAGAGAGAGAGAGAAAGACAGATGGATGGACGGATATATAGATAGACAGACAGACAGACAGACAGATGGATGGAGAAAAACAAGGGATAAATGGTTTGATGTACAGACAGGTAGGCTGGATGGATAGACAGATAGATGAAGAAAGAGAGAGATGAATGGACGGACGGATAGAGCGCGAGAGAAAGAGATAGAGGGGGATGTATGGATGATGAAGAATACGAGAGAGGGATGGATGGACGCACGGACAGACAGAGAGACAGACAGACAGAAAGAGATGGATGGATTGACAGATAGAAGAGAGAGGGGTGGCTGGATGGATGGAGAGAAGTGTGTGTTTGTGTTTGCGATTCCTCTGGAGTGTGTTTCATTATTATGGAGTGCAGCGCATCTCTGCCCTACTTTCACATCTCACCCACACTAAAGCTGTTTCAGCGCTCCGACTCAACCCATGCCATATTCTCATCTCGTTCCATAAGGCCTCGTGTTTATTACATGAGAACAAAGATTTACATGTTTGGAAGAAATGAAATGCAGATGAGTAATAAAATGATCATTAGATAGAAGCTCACACTGTACATCCTGTGTTTAGTGTTGCTGGGGGGCAGCTCAAAATAGCTTCATGCCCACTCAAAATACTTCAACAAACCCAGTGAAATGTGCTGACAGACACCCACAACACCGCATCGGGTTCAGACTCTTGCATGGCCAAACATCACCTCAGGGTTTTTCAGAAAATCTAAAGATATCGTTGATAAATTCAAGATCCTGGGAGGAGCACGATCCTGATTCATACACTTCTGAACCCTACGTACACACAGCTTAAATATTCAGAAGAGTTTAATGGAGAGACAAAGATTATAAGAGTTTACAGAAAACTCTCAATTATCATCACAACTCACATTCTTAAAAAGTGTTATTTCACCAAAAAATTCAAATTCTGTAACTTCAAGTGGATCCAATCCGTATACATTTCTTTGTTCTGATGAACACAGAGAAAGATATTTGGAAGAACGCCTATAACGAAACACATATTGCCCCCCATTGACTCCCACAGTAGGAAAAATCCTTTTTATCTTTTTTTTACCAAATATCTCTAGTAATTTAGTTACTTTTCCCTTGAAAAAGTAAAGTAAGGGATTACTCAATTTTTCTGTATTTAAAGTAGTTACTTCTGATGTTATCCAGCTAAATACTATATGTGTGTGTAATAGTAGAGGTGACATCAATATTCAAAGTCTAACTTTAAAAGCTGTACTTTAATGTATAATTCTCATATTTGTTATACTTTGGTATATTAATAATACTTCTTTATGTAGTTTTATATTATTTATTTAAATGGATGTAGGATATAGAAAGTCATTATTTATAAGTAATTAAATACTCTTTGGAGAGTCATTTTTACAGTAATCTAATTACACTGTTAAATATGTAATTAGTAACTAGTAATGGATAACTTTATCAGAGTAACTTGCCCAACACTAGTCCAGAGGCTTTCAGACTTCAATGCATGAGTTTCTACAAATCTGCTTTGAAAATGTCTAATACAGAACACGCAATACAAATAACAACGTCTTCACAAATAGGCTGTAGGTTTGTAAAGTGAGAGAAACAAAAGATGATCAAATGTAAGATATGTATAAATTGTAAATGTGACTGGTGTGAAGAAGTGTGTTAAAGTGGGTCAGCGTGTGCCTTTAACAGCAATAACAATAATAACGAGTGCGGAAACCTCCTCCGCACCAGAGGAACGATTGGCACGGATGATTCGCCTGGCACGCTGCACGCACGGACAGCGCTGCATATTCAGCTACATATTCGCCGTTTGTCAGATGGAAGATTTCTGAAGCTTTGCAAATGTGCGATATGACATGAGAAATCATTTCTAAAAAAGGTTTTAGTTCCGCCTTTCGCTTTCTTGAAACTGGACTTCAGCAGAGCCACTAGAAATGAGATCTCTTTGATATCTAAAAGTGTTCAGTTCACCCAAAAATGAAAATCCTGTCATCATTTACTCATCCTCAGATTGTTCCAAACCTGTGTAAATGTATTCGTTGTGCTAAACACAAAGGAAGATATTCGGAAGAATGTCAGCAAGGGAACTATGGTAGTCAATCTGTGTGGTTACTGACATTATTCCAAATATCTTCCTTTGTGTTTAGAAGAACAGAGAAATGTACACAGGTTTGGAATAATCTGAGGATGAGTAAATAGTGACAGGATTTTCGTTTTTGGGTGAACTGTCCCTTTAACGTCAATACTTTGTATACTTTATTGTAGATGTGATCCCATCAGTGTCCTGAACATCTTCACTAAAGGTTGATGATGTTTCTCAGGTGATCACAGATCTGGAGGATCAGTTGAACCAGCTGACGCAGGAAAACGCCGAGCTGAACCGCCAGAACTTCTACCTGTCCAAACAACTGGACGAGGCCACCGATGAGAGTGAGGAGAGAGACCTGCTCAAACAAGACGTGGAGCGAATGCGCAGAGAGGTCGCAGACAGAGAAATGCACCTTAACAACCAGAAGCAGGTAAACAAACTGATCCAGCCAATCAGATCTCTTCAATGGCTTAAGAGAACATAATGGAGATCGAACGGAGACTCAAGTCTTCTGTTTCACAGATGTTACTATTGAGAAGAGATCTCATGAATGCCTCAAGAAAGTCTGTTTTTAAAAAGATTTCAACGATTTCTCATGAAATATTCGTAAAAAATTGTTTTCATACGATTGGATAATTTTATTGGGGTCTTCACATTCATTTAAAAGCTACTTCTGGATGTTTTAGACAAAATTAGGCTTTTTATATAATTTTATAAGAAAGATAATTTGAAATAGCATGAAACAAAGGCGATAAAGAAATCTGAGAAATATGTGAACATGCAACATCCAACGGATGAAACACACACGCATGCTCACACACACACACACACACACACACACACACAGATGCGTACGCAACGGGAGATGTCACAGGTAGTAATATCATTTAACAGATGCTGTTTTCTGTCATTGTCATCTAGAAAGTAACGAGACAAACCCGGTTTAACAGTGAGGAAGAATCTTTCACACATTATAGAATCAAACTTCTCTGGATCTTTTGTGGAAGCTTCATGTACTGCAGTGAATGTGAAACATTACATCATTGATTGTTTCATGATTCTTTCACACAGAGGCTGTGTTATAGATCAGAATTCCTTTTACGGTACATGAAGTTCTAATGTTTTCGTAGTGAACTCTGAGACCTCAGAAGATGAGGGAAAATGAGATTTCTGGTAATATTACTTTGAAATGTGATGACACGACAACAGAAACTGGAGAACAATAGCTTTATAGTGCCAAAACAACACTGTTTAATAAACTAGAACATGGTGCTCGCTGGATCTGCTGTTGTGTGTGGTGATGAGATATGAAGAAGACAGAAGATATGAGGGGAGGTGTGTGTATGTGTGTGTGCGCTTGTCTGTGCTTTTGTGTTTGTCTATAAAGTGATCTGTATGTGTGTGATACCTGTATGGTCTTGTGTGTGTGTGCACGTCCATGTGTGTTTGTCTGTATGGTGAGGTTTATGTGTGTGTGTAGGAGGCAATGTGTGCATGTGTGTGTAGGATGCAGTCTGTGTGTGTATCCATGTGTGTTTGTCTGTATGGTGAGGTTTATGTGTGTGTGTAGGAGGCAATGTGTGCATGTGTGTGTAGGATGCAGTCTGTGTGTGTATCCATGTGTGTTTGTCTGTATGGTGAGGTTTATGTGTGTGTGTAGGAGGCAATGTGTGCATGTGTGTGTAGGATGCAGTCTGTGTGTGTATCCATGTGTGTTTGTCTGTATGGTGAGGTTTATGTGTCTGTGTAGGAGGCAGTGTGTGCATGTGTGTGTAGGATGCAGTCTGTGTGTGTATCCATGTGTGTTTGTCTGTATGGTGAGGTTTATATAGGATGCAGTGTGTGCGTGCATTTGTGTGTGTATAATACATTGTGTTTGTGTGTGCGTGCGTGTGCGTGTGTGTATGCTTGTGTTCGTGTGTGTGTGTGTGTGCGTGTGTGTAGGATGCAGTGTTTGCGTGCGTGCGTTCGTGCGTGCGTTCGTGCGTGCGTTCGTTTGTAGGATGCAGTGTGTGCGTGCAGGATACAGTGTGTGCGTGCGCGTGTGTGTATGCGTGTGTAGGTGTGTGTGCGTGTTTGTAGGATGCAGTGCGTGTGCATGTGTGCATGTGTGTAGAATGCAGTGTGTTTGTCCCTGTGTGTTTGTCTGTATAGTGAGGTTTATGTATCTGTGTATAATGCAGTGTGTGTTTGTTGGTGTGAGCATGCGTGCTGATGTGTGTGTGTGTGTAGGATGCCATGTGTGTGTGTGCTTGTGTGCGTGTGGGATGCAGCGTGTGGGTGTGCAGGACTGGTTGTTGTGTAACAGGATGGGGTGGTAATCATAGACACTGGTAGGAGGCAGATATGTGTCATATTCACTCTGAGGCCCTCTGCACCCCCACTATTGGTCTTCACAGGGGCAGAAGCACATCAGCTATATTTGGAGTCTCTCTCTCTCTCTTCCTCTCCTGTCTGTCTGAAATGTGGTAATATCAAGCTCTTTCACTAAGAGACACTTCCCACCTCACATCTGCCAGATTCGAGACCCCTCAAGCCCCCTACTGGCGCTCAGAGAATGAATTCCAATTAGCAGTGAATCTGAATCCTGACCTGCTATTGAAAGTCAAAGAGACAAGAATCAGTTGCTTCTTCACGATCGGCGTGTTTATGGCCTCTCTGCTGTATTCTACTCTATAAATCTAATGTTTTATGTAAAACTATCTGACGTAGTAATGCAGTAATGTAGTACGTTCATTGGTTAAGATTGGTTAGCAATGCAAACATGTTCTTAATATGTATTTACTGTCATGTTAACCACAGAAAATAAGAAGTGATGAGAAGAAGTGCTGTGTTTAATAAATCAGCAATTTAATAAAACACTCTTTAATAAAACATTCACACCTAGTCAGTGTCGAGCAACAGGATCTGCCCAGATGAGTAACAGTGTAAACATTGCCAATAAGGAAATGTCATGCAGTAAACATGTTAGAAGGTTGGGATAGTACTGCATTTATTTACTGTTTAATAGTCGAAAAAACAACAGACAAGATTTACAAGACAATGCTGGAGATGAAATTAAAGTATAGAAAACATTCTGATGGGAACAGTAAGAGTCACAGCCAGTGTGTGTGTGCTTAGAACATAGAGACGCTGAAGACGACGTGCACGATGTTAGAGGAGCAGGTGGTTGAGCTGGAGACACTGAATGATGAACTGCTGGAGAAAGAGAGACAGTGGGAGAACTGGAGATCTGCTCTGGACGAAGAGAAGGATCAGGCTGAACGCCGAGCCCGAGACTTACAGAGACAACTGGACAATGAGAAACAGAACCGGTAGCACAAACACGCACCTTTACTGCACACTGTTCAAGTTTAAGTTCATGTGAGAATCAGTGCATATATGTGAAAACATACAACAGAATTCAATGTTGTGCCACACAGGACCATAGTGATGCATTTTAAAGATATAACATGTAAAACCTATAATCTTATTGAAGTCGTTTTTTACGGCAACAATGTTGACAAACTTATATTCCGTTACAATCACTGTAGAGTAGTTTTCAATTAATTTAATTCAATTAATATACAGTAGAATATGAATTAATATGAACACAAAGTAAATATAGAATAAATTGTTATATTATAGGGGTGTAACGGTACGTGTGTTCGCACCGAACTGTCACGGGTAACATTCCAAATAGAGTCATCATTCCTATGCCCTACTCCTCTTTAAAAGTTTTTTAAATATGCGATATAATATATAAACACTTATTAATATATATATAACTATAATATATATATATATATATAAAAAATATAAAATGTATTGTTTATTTGCAAACAGTTCTATGCTTAAGTTAAACCATTAAAACAGCGACATCTGCTGACGGATGCTTTGTTCACGGGAACATGCCAGCTGAAGATAATGAAGGTCGCTTTCCCTTCGCCAAGTGCATTCCAAACGTCTACATAATGGCACGCAAATGACCTGTTACTCCAAAGTCTAAACTCCATGGGCTTCCCCTTTCGAAGGAAGTAGGGTATAGGAATGATGACTTCATTTGGAATTATCCCCGTGACAGTTCGGTACGAATATGCGTACCGTTACACCCCTATTATATCATGACCAAACACAGACTGGAAGTTAACTTCAGGCCAGCGTGTGCATCCGATGAAACCGTCTTTACAAGTAAATACTTTATATACTTGAATCTAAAAGTACATGTAAACGTTAAGCTGAAATTTAACTAAAACTATATCCAACTACAAGCATAAATACATATACTTTAAACACACTGGGTTTAAGGTTGTCTTTACTTAACTAATCAAGTAAACTTTACTTAACCTTCCTTAAAATGCAGAAATTTGGACCAATAAATTATAATTAAATTATTAAAATATTAAATTTTAATTGACCTGTAAATATCTTAGATCACTTGTGAATACAAAGGTTTTCCCATTACTCAGTTGAACTAAAGTGGAAGGAATGTGATTATCCAGTCAATGGAGTAAAGTCAACATATTAAAACATAATACACACGGTAATCATGCTTTACAGTATGAAGATACTTTAAACCTTTTATTTAAACATGAATACACTGATTTACTATAAGTTTAGTTGAATTTCGCGTCAGTCAGCTCCCAAAATTCAAGTCAACAAGGTCAAGAAAGATGGATCACAACTGGAAAATATTTGCCAACTTATAAATAATTAAACATTGACGAATGAAAATGAAACATGGCTTATGACAGATCGTCATGTATGTGGATCTCTCTCCTCAGACTCCGTGCGGAGCAGAGGAACTCAGAGTCACGTCAGGCAGTGGAACTGGCGGTGAAAGAACACAAAGCTGAAATCTTGGTTCTGCAACAGACTCTTAAAGACCAGAAACTCAAAGCTGAAGGTCTTTCGGACACAGTAAGTGTGTGTGTCTGTGGGCATATGTGTTCACCGTCAGAAGTCACTGTATCTGGTTTCACTGACGGACACACTCACATCTGTCTTGTCCAGCTGGGTGATCTGGAGAAGAAACACACCATGCTGGAGATGAACGCCCGCAGTCTGCAACAGAAGCTGGAGACGGAGAGAGAACTCAAACAGAGACTCATGGATGAGGTTCTTCACAAACATCACGTTAAACACCTAAACATTGATCTGGATGATGTTAAGTTTGTAGTGTCATTCATAAAATCCCCCAGATCCATGATTTTCATCTTGTATAATCGAATATTTTGTCTGACGTCAGCATGATCGCTGATATATTGTGAATGGTCAGTATAAGTGTGTGTGACGCCGTGGCTCTTCTCTCAGCAAGCAAAACTCCAGCAGCAGTTGGACTTACAGAAGAGTCACATCTTCAGACTGACACAAGGTCTGCAGGACGCTCTGGACCAGACGGATCTTCTAAAGACCGAGAGAACCGACATGGAGTATCAGCTAGAAAACATACAGGTATATTTCTACACAATGCGATGCACTCCACAAATCATCCTTCGATTTCAAGTGTTATCAACCTCCATCTTCACATTTAATTCATCCAATTTGTTACACACTTTACAGTTTGTTTCGCTTTGAAATGTGACATCGTTCAATTGGACCGCCAAAGTACAGTTTTACGCAAATGACCGAAAATAAATTCATTCAAATGTGTTATAGTAAAAGTTTTGTGACCATGTGTCTTTGGCAGCTTGATGATGCAACATTTGTTTGTAAAAAAATCTAACTTTCAAATTTTTTTCTGACAAAGATAAATAAGTAACTTTCAGTTGAACGAGTCAAATGATTGTTTCGGATAAACTAAACAAAATGAGACTAAACATGTTTATAATGAAGATTGTTTTCTTGACTAGATGTAGTTTCTCAAGTTTTTGGCCAAAATGCGTCAGAAAGTTTACCCAACTTACAAAACAGTGTATTCTAAATAAACAATATTTCATGAGTTTGAAAGTTCCCAAGATGCATTGCAGCACGTTCAATACTGTGTTTCTTTTTAGTTTTTCTTTTAAAGATTAGTGTTTAAGTTCTTACTGGCTTCATTTATAGTTTAATATTGTTTTTACTGTAAATTATCTGTTGTGTTGTGTTGAGTTTTTAAATGAATGATGGTTTTTGATTGTTTCCATCGAGGCGTAAGTGCATAACACAACGATAAAACCGATGTAAGTGTACTCAACACAAACTGTTCAAACAGTCATTTGATCAAAGTTTTGGTCTGTGTGAGGCAGATAGCAGTAAAAGACCAAAACAAATTTGTTCATTTTTAAACAACAAATCTATATTCTTATCTTCAGTCAACGAAAAATATTTTCTTCTGTTGTTCGTTAGGTAAACTTGAGTATGATGTGAAAACTAGTGTCTCAAACATACTTTTTAAGTTGGGTGAACTTCAGTCTCTGTTTGTTGAGTCAACTAAAACGTGCTTGTGATAGGTTGCCTTATTATTTTAAGTTGACTCAATTCGAATAAGTATTATAGAAATAAGTTCACTTTATCAGGTGTACTTAAGCAAAGGTCAAGTAATGTGTATTGTACTTTACTTTTTTACTTTTTATTTTGTATCCTTTACATAATTCCTATATTAGTATAATTTGTCTTAAGTTCTAGTATTAGTAAATACTTGTATTGTTACATACACCGTTATTATAGTTTTGTTTTTGTTTTTATTTTTATTTATTTTTATTCATATTTATAAATTCTATTTTATTTTTCAAACTTTTATGTTGATTTTAGTTGAATTTTTAGTTATTTTGTTTTATAATTTCGTCATTTTATAGTTTATTTATTTTTTAAGTTACTATATAAGATCAATTTATTTTAGTTTTTGTTTATTATTACAGTGTTAGTGCTTTAAACAAATTTCAGTTTATTTATGATGTAACTTCAATTTTTCATCTATTTCCAGTTTTTCAGATAATGTTTAGGCCAATATTTTATTTGATTTTAATGAACAGAAAGGTTTTCAAAGTTTTAATTTTAGTGAATTTAAAATACTTTTTCTAACAGCACTAATTAGTAATTCTACTTTTTTTAGTCGGCGTACTCTCACGAGAAAATGAAGATGATTTTGAATTTGATGAGGCCAGTAAAATTGTAAACCTAAGAAAATACTAAGAAAAACGAACACCAACATCTTCTGATCCGTGTGGTCAGAATTAATGGACAGTTTTAATCAACAGAAACGTTTTCGAAGTTTAAATTTTACCTTAAAGAAATATAACAAACTTGGTTTTGGTTTTTCAAGGCGGCGTTCTCTCACGAGAAGGTCAAGATGGAAGGAACCATCACCCAACAGACCAAACTCATAGACTTTCTGCAGGCCAAGGTAGAGCACCCCTCTAAGAAGAAAAAGGTCAGAGTCATCCGCTGTGAATTTACTTCCTAAACTAATCTGACTAACTGCTAACATGACCTGAGCATTAGGTGTCCCTCGAGCTTCAGAACCTAACAACAGCGTAGACTAACAATACAAAACCTCAACCCATCAGAAAACACATATTTATAGAATTCTACACCAAAGTTGCCCTGAGATTGTAAGCTGTAGAAGGGGACACCTAATTTAACTGGATATTCAGCGATCGATTAACAAGACAGAGTCCGGGCGTGGAGACGTGAGTCTGGGCGATTCACTGGCTCTTTCTCTCTGGATTCAGGGGATCTTTGGCGGCCGGAGGCGGGAGGAACTGCTGGCGGCGCTCGCCGCTCAAGGGCAGACGCAAGTGCCCGCCGTGCCCCCCGTGACCCCTGTGCCCTTGCAATACAGTGACCTGAAGGTGGCGCTGGAGAAGGAGCGAGCTCGCTGCTCAGAGCTGGAAGACGCCCTGCAGAAAACACGTCTGGAGCTCAGAGAGGGTGCAATGCACATTTTCTCTTTGACATGAACATCAACTACAATGTAAAACTTTGCTGTAGTTTTGCAGCATACAGTAACTTACTGTTGATTTAATTTACAATTTTGTTTTAAACAAAGACGTACCTAGTTCTTATATTTTCTTTCATTGAACAAGACTTAATGTCTTGGGCTACTTTTCTTTTTATGTAAATGTATCGTAATTTATGAAGTTTTAAATGTTTTTACTAGAAAACAAAACAAAAATGCTCAGGAAGAATGTTATTTTTAAAGGGTAAAGGCCAGTACTGAGACTAGTCTCTTCTTGCTCAGTTGATTTTCGAAAGTCAAAAAGTTTTACTTTTGATTAAAGTGAAGTTTAACTCAAATTGAAAACAGTAGTAATAGGAAAATATTACATAGAAATCAAATCTACAGTAAGTTACTGGCAAAACTACTTCAAAATTACAGGAAAGTTTTACAATGTAGAAATACCTTAGCAACCACTCAAAACACCATGGCAACCGTCTAGTATCCACCTACAACACCCTAGCTTTGTTGCCGTGACTTGCAGACGGAAACATTTATCTCCAGAAAATTAAAAATCTGAGGTGCAGTTCCATTTTTTGCCACTAGGTGTACTGAAGTGACGTTCACTTATATAAAAGATCAATTGTACACACTTTAAATGACATGAAAAAAATATAATCAGACGATGTGCTCTTTTAAAGAATGACCATGATCATCTCTCTTGCCTCTCTCTCGTCTGTATTTGATCCTCTCAACAGTTCAGTTTAAAGCCCTGGAGCACGGCGGACCCCCGGCCACACCGGCTCTGGCCCGCCAGCAGCTCATGATGTCCACCAAATCCAACAAGTCTCCAGATCATCAGCCCGGCGGCCCTCTGATGTCATCCAGCTCCGGCCGCAGGAAGGACGTGGCCAATCCTGAAGGTTAGAATGAGAAACAACAACACAAAGTCCTGCGTAGCGTTTCATCTCACAATGAGAAATCCTGTAAGAAGGCTTGTGATGCTTTTGCTGTTTGAATATATGATGAGAACATCTGAATGTAAGACTCCAGACTGAAGGTGTGTATCTGTTATGTACACTTACTGTGCTTCTCTGTTGTCGTCCCACAGAAATAAGGAGAGTCACTTCTGAAAGTAAGTCCTCCTTAATTTAGTCTTAGGCGGCTCGTTCTCAAGAAGCTCTTACATTTGTGTCTGAACATGTATAAACAGTGAGTAATTTGGCATTTGGCTCCAGCCGAACTATTAATAACCCATCATTTTTTTGTTATAATAAAAATGTGGTTTATGTCAACTCTGTCATGTTCAAAATGTTTAATGCAGTAGTAGTTAAAAAGCAAATATCACATCACATTATTTACAGTCAACATTTAGTAAATTTGTGAAGAATATTGTAAAATTGTTCATGTTCTAATAACAGAGAAATAAGGAAATATTGAATTTGATGTGGCCAGTAAAATTGTAAACATATTGAAATGTTGAGAAAAAGTGTACAGACACCAACATCTGCTGAATGACACCAAGGAAATCTCTCATGAAATGATGTCAGAAAAAATCAAACCATTTCTTCTAAATGCACATTTACAAATTTGAAAAAATCATGAAATCATTCTAAAAAATTTAATGTATGTATTTTTATGTCTGAATATTCACAAATGCAGTAAATGTGAACATTTAGTTTTACACATTTTTATAAAACCAGTTAAATGTACACTGTAAAACTTTCCTGTAATTTCACAGCAGGTTCACTGGTAGCTTACCGTAGATTTAATGTACAATTTTGTTTTAAGCATAAACTTACCTTGTATATATATTTGTCATTCATAAAACTCTTAATATCATGGTTCACTTTTCTTGTTATGTAAATGTATCGCAATTTAAGAAGTTTTAAATATTTTTACAGAAAACAAGAGAAAAATGCTCAGGAAGAATGTCATATTTTGCAGTGTCTCTTGCAGTCTCTTCTAGCTCATTTTGAATCTCAAAAGTCTTTTTAAATTTGGATTAAATAAATTAAAAACAGCACTAATTGGAAAGTATATTAAGTAGTAATTAAATCTACAGGTAGTTACTGGCAAACCTGCTGCAAAAACTACAGCAACGTTTACAGAGTAGATGATATTGTTGACACGGTAAACAGAGTTTTGTCAGTATTTCTCAGTTTTTGTGTGTTTTTTCTCCTGATAACTACATGTTAGTGGAAATTCATAGAGACACAAATGAAACCGTTTTCTTGGGAATGAGTCCAACGGCTCTCCGTAATCATTTATTTCTTATGAATTTTAAATCTCTGCAGAGATAAGCTCTCTGGCCAAATCGAAACATCTCTGAATCTGAAGTTCTCTTGGAAAACACACAACGTTTGGGACATACGTATTGACTGATTCAGATGTGTCGGGACACTGAGCTTATCTCCAAACGCAGCTTAATGCTTGTACATGTGCATCGGTGTATATGGCCTACATCTGCTGTATGTCATGCTGGATTTGAGAAATCCTTGCACCCCCACCGTGTATCCAAACACAATGAGAGTTTGGTAATATCTTCCTCCGGAACGGACGTTTCTGCTTTTGCCTGTTTGCATTGGAGATGTAGAGTATAAGAGACCCCCAGACTGTTGTCTTGTGTGGTTGGATGATGCAAGAGATTGTTTTCATCTGTCCGATCGTGACAGAGTACACCAGACGAGTGAAGGACCGGATTCATCACAACAACCCGCATCGTTTCACGCAGGGTCTGAACATGAGGGCGGCGCGCTGCACCGTCTGTCTGGACACGGTTCATTTCGGTCGACAGGCCGCCACCTGCATCGGTACGAGTCACAGGTCTACAAATAAAGAGAGCGTCCCACTGATGTCTGTTTAAACCTCTTCTCTCTCCCGTGTCAGAATGTCACGCTCTGTGTCACCCCAAATGTTCCCCGTACCTCCCGGCGGCCTGCGGTGTGCCGACGGAGTACGCCCTGCATCTGTCTGAGGCTCTGTGCCGGGAGAAGGGCAACACGTCTGCGATGAAAGACACCGGCGTACACATGAGACTCGAGGGATGGATGAAACAGCTCAGGTACGTACCGCTGCACAGATCAAGAATTCAATTCACATCTCATGTGTTGAAGACACCACGTGTCACTTCAGGTGTGCTGTGATGGACTGTTTTCATTCTGCAGGAACGGGAAGCGAGGTCAAGGCTGGGAGAGAAAGTATGTCGTGCTGGACGCATATAAAGTGATCACATATGAGGCGGAACCAAGAGACGGTGTGCAAACCGTTTTTTATATCATTCATTGCGCATCGGTTTAGTTCGCCTGGAGATCTGCTTCTTTTTCTCGGTACCAAGATGATGAAACTCCACCAGTTCCTTTAGAAAAAGATATGATTGTTCAAGTGTGCTAATAGTGTAGTTCTTTTAAACAAAAAATAAGAAAGTATAATTTCGGTCTTCCAGTTATGTACTTCACAGGGATATATTAATATATGATATTTAACGACACTTAAGTGTACTTCATTTCGTCCGACCGAAAAGTCATAGTATAGACCACTTTACAAGATGTAAACAGTGGTCCCGAAACACTTCTGCTTCACTTTAGATTGTTTTACATCATAAATTACATAATCAAATCTTAACATATTTGACATAAAAAACATCAAAGAAATGCTTGTGGATCAGTTTTGTTTACATCTTGCGAAGTGATCTGTGAGCGCGATGTTAAGTTCACTTAAAGAAAAAAGTATACTTTGAGTATAAAAAAGACTAAACTAGTAGTTTACTGGGAGTATAATAGTATAGTGTACTTTTATAATCTAAAAAATGTGTTACAAGTACTGGTGAACTCCCAGAATAAGTAAAGTCGCAGTACACATGAAAAACATCAGAAGCTAACAACTTAAAAGTATGTTTATAAACCTAAAAGTTGGCCAATTTAGTAGCATTGAAATAGTACAAATTGATGTTACATCAAGTATTCTTGAAATAAACTTCAACTGAAGTATTGTTGATAATACTGGAATGATGTTGTTTTTGTGTAGAGTCTGTGAAGGTGCTGGATGAGTTCGAGTTGTGTTTATCTGATGGAGAGGTGACGGTTCACTCGGCTGTCGGAGCCTCCGAGGTTCCCAACACTGGGAAGTCAGGTGACCAAACATCCGAACAGACCTGAGAATATCACGATATATGAGACGTAATACAACCGAGTGTTTGTTTTGTGTCCTCAAACGTTCCAGATGTGCCGTTCGTGTTGAAGTTGGAATCATTGCCGCACTCGTCGTGTTGGCCCGGTCAGACTCTTTATCTCCTGACCTCTGGTTTCTCTGAGAAGCAGCGCTGGGTGGCCGTGCTGGAGGCCATCATAGCGAGCAGTCGCGGGGCGAGAGAGAAGGCTGAAGCTGATGCTGTGAGTGACACAAAGACACAAACACAGTCTGAGGATTTGTGTTCTTCACATGATATTGATGATATTTATGATGAGGATGTTTTTGGTCCTGTGTAGAAATTGTTGGGTAATTCTTTACTGAAGCTGGAAGGAGATGACAGACTGGATATTAACTGCACACTTCCATTGACTGACCAGGTACATCAGACACACCTGCCTTGATCCTGTTTTGGGTTGGGGTTAACTTAAGTATATTTTTTGTGTGATTTTCAATTTTCAGAAAAAATGTATAACAATTTTACATTTTACAAATGTCAAAGATTGAAATAAGCTTTTTGTATTTTTTTATGCAAAATAACAAAATTTACAGTCAACAAAATCATTAATTTCAGTATTGAAACACATTCATTTTTTGATTTCATTTAAAATATTTTATCATTTAATATCAGTATTTAAAACATTTAATTTCAGTATTTGAAATGAATTATTTCAGTATTGAAAGGCATTCATTTCAGTATTCAAAATTATTAATTTTAGTATTCAAAATATTTAAATTCAGTATTCATTGAAATCATTAATTTCAGTATTTCAAATATTTAATTTCAGTATTTCAAATCAATAATCTAAACGTTGAAAATCATTAATTTCAGTATTCATTGAAATCATTAATTTTTGTATTCAAAATTACTAATTTCAGTATTTAAAATCAATAATCGAACTGTTGAAAATCATTAATTTCAGTATTCAAAATGATTAATCTAGTATTTGATTTTTTTATTTTAGTATTTGAAATGAGTTCTTTCAGTATTGAAAGGCATTCATTTCAATATTCAAAATTATTAATTTATGTATTACAAATGTTTAATTTCAATATTTGAAGTCAGTAATCTAAATATTAAAAAGCATTAATTCCAGTAGTTAAAATAGTAGTTAATTTCAGTATTTGAAATCATTAATTTCAGTATTGAAAGGCAGTGTTTAAAATAATACCTTTTAGTATAATATTTGACGACTACACAAAAACAAAATTTAGGTGAAACGATTAATGAAAACAATGAATAACATTTTGCAACCAGCTACATGCAAAAGTGCAGCTTTTGACCAAGTTTATAATTTATTTGAATTCAAGTTAAAACTTTTTTTTTTCAAAAGTCAGTGAGTAATTGTGATCTCAATTTTGGCCATTATTTATGTTTTGTTTTCAAAATCAAGCATTTGTAGTTGTCTGATGATTGTGTGTGATTTCTTTTGTCAGATCGTGTTGGTGGGCTCTGAGGAGGGTCTCTACGCTCTGAACGTGATTAAAAACTCTCTAACTCACATCCCGGGTCTGGGGTCTGTGTTCCAGATCCACATCGTCAAAGAACACGACAAGCTGCTGATGATTGTGGGTGAGCGACCAAAAATCACCTGCTTACAATAATGCATAGAGAGTATTTGAGAAATTGCATCACTCACAAAAAAGCTTCCAAAAGGTACCGTGGTGTTACAGGTGTTTTATGATTTTTTGTAAATCACGATACAGACAAATGTCAGTATCATAACTTTATGTTTGTGTGATGTAGGTGATGAGCGAGCGCTGTGTCTGGTGGAGATAAAGAAGGTGAAACAGTCTCTGTCTCAGTCACATCTCCCCTCACTGCCTGAGATCGTACCGTACATCTTTGAGACGGTGAAGGGTTGTCATCTGTTCGCCGCCGGCAGGGTAAAGCATTCAAACTTTCTCTCAGTCCTTTTTTACTCTGCTGCATTGCGTCATGTCCTCGTGTGACGTCCAGCCCTTCAGAACTCTATCACCAAGCGTTTTTCTCTGTTCCTCCTGCAGATAGAAAATGGGCCGTGCATTTGTGCAGCGATGCCCAATAAAGTCACGATTCTTCGTTACAACGACAATCTTAACAAATTCTGCATACGGAAGGTAAGAAACCTTTACAAACATCCGTCGTTCAAAACGATGAAAGGCTTTTATTAGTGATGTACTGTCTCTAGTCGGAATCTCTGAACCTCGCGCACAATCTCAGGCTCCTTCCCCGTCAGAGAGGTGACGTTCCATGTCCCTAGCTAGATTCCGCGTCCAGGGATCGGGTTGTCGAGGCATCCACAGATGTATTGAGATTCTTTTAAAAACACCTGCTGCCTTCAGGTGGAAGTACTTTAAAATAGTGCTGTCAAACGATTAATCGCAAATAATTGCATCCAGAATAAAAGTTTGTGTTTAATTAATATGTGTACGTGTATTGTGCATATTAATTTTGTAATTATAAATAAAAAAACATACACATAAATGCTTATAAAGTATATTTAACAAAAAATGTAATGTATTATTTATATTTACCAATAACTTAAATTGCATATATACGTTTATACATTTTATATTTTACTTAAATAAATGCATGTATGTGTATGTGTTGATTAACAGAATGTTAATATGCACAGTCATTCTGGTGTTGTGGTGTTTAGGAATTACCATTGAAACATTCATGTCCCCCAAGTGGACGTTTGCGGTACAGCAGCTAAAAGTTTAACACAGATCTCTTTTTTTATTTAAATCTCAAATTCTTGGTTACGCGTGTGGCTTTGAATTTCTAGCCTTATTTCACTGAAACAAATATTTATTTATATTTTAAATAATATTTACATACTGGTGGTCGGGCCCCCCCCATGGGGTCCGGCCGGGCTCAGCCCGAAGGAGCGACGTGGGGCCACCCTCCCGTGGACCCACCACGTGCAGGAGGGACCGTAAGGCGCCGGTGCAAAGTGGATCGGGCGGCAGTCGAAGGCGGGGGCCTCGACAACCCGATCCCTGGACGCGGAATCTAGCTCTAGGGACATGGAACGTCACCTCTCTGACGGGGAAGGAGCCTGAGATTGTGCGTGAGGTTCAGAGATTCCGACTAGAGATAGTCGGGATCACCTCTACGCACAGCCTGGGCTCTGGAACCACACTCCTCGAGGGAGGATGGACCCTTCACCACTCTGGAGTTGCCCGTGGTGAAAGGCGGCGGGCTGGTGTGGGTTTGCTTATAGCCCCCCAGCTCAGCCGCCATGTGTTGGAGTTTACCCCGGTGAACGAGAGGGTCGCTTCCCTGCGCCTTCGGATCGGGGATAGGTCTCTCACTGTCGTGTGTGCCTATGGGCCAAACGACAGTGTAGAGTACCCGGCCTTCTTGGAGACCCTGGGAGGGGTGCTGGAAAGTGCCCCGACTGGGGACTCCGTCGTTGTGCTGGGGGACTTCAACGGCCAAGTGGGCAGCGACAGTGATACCTGGAGGGACGTGATTGGGAGGAACGGCCCCCCTGATCTGAACCCGAGTGGTGTTCTGTTATTGGACTTCTGTGCTAGTTATAGCTTGGCCATAACAAACACCATGTTCAAGCATAAGGGTGTTCATCAGTGCACATGGCACGAGGACACCCTTGGCCGGAGGTCGATGATCGACTTTGTGGTTGTTTCATCTGACCTACGGCCGTGTGTCTTGGACACTTGGGTGAAGAGAGGGGCGGAGCTGTCAACTGATCACCACCTGGTGGTAAGTTGGATCCGATGGCGGGGGAGGAAGCTGGACAGACTCGGGAGACCCAAACGTACTGTGATGGTCTGTTGGGAACGTTTGGCCGAGTCCCCTGTCAGAGAGATCTTCAACCTCCACCTCCGGCAGAGCTTCGACCAGATCCCGAGGGAGTCTGGAGATATTGAGTCCGAGTGGACCATGTTCTCCACCTCCATTGTCAACGCGGCCACTCGGAGCTGTGGCCGTAAGGGCTCCAGTGCCTGTCGAGGCGGCAATCCCCGAACCCGGTGGTGGACACCGGGAGTAAGGGATGCCGTCAAGCTGAAGAAGGAGTCCTATCGGGCCTGGCTGGCTTGTGGGACTCCCGAGGCATCTGACAGGTACCGACAGGCCAAGCGGACTGCAGCCCGGGTGGTTGGGGAGGCAAAAACTCGGGCCTGGGAGGAGTTGGGTGAGGCCATGGTGAAAGACTATCGGTCGGCCTCAAAGAGATTCTGGCAAACCGTCCGGCGCCTCAGGAGGGGGAAGCAGTGCCCTACCAACGCTGTTTACAGTGGAGGGGGGCAGCTGTTGACCTCGACCGGGGATATCATCGGGCGATGGAAGGAATACTTTGAGGATCTCCTCAATCCTGCCGTCATGTCCTCCATTGAGGAGGCAGAGGCTGAGGGCTCGGAGACGGACTCGTCCATCACCCGGGCTGAAGTCAACGAGGTAGTCAAGAAACTCCTCGGTGGCAGTGCACCGGGGGTGGATGAGAGCCGCCCTGAGTACCTCAAGTCTCTGAATGTTGTGGGGCTGTCTTGGCTGACACGCCTCTGCAGCACCGCGTGGCGGTCGGGGACAGCGCCCTTGGACTGGCAGACCGGGCTAGTGGTCCCTCTTTTTAAGAAAAGGGACCGGAGGGTGTGCTCCAACTATCGGGGAATCACACTTCTCAGCCTTCCCGGGAAAGTCTATGCCAGGGTACTGGAGAGGAGAATCCGGCCGATGGTAGATCCTCAGATCCAGGAGGAACAATGTGGTTTTCGTCCCGGTCGTGGAACACTGGACCAGCTCTATACCCTCTCCAGGGTGCTGGAGGGTTCATGGGAGTTTGCCCAACCAATCCACATTTGTTTTGTGGATTTGGAGAAGGCATTCGACTGTGTCCCTCGCGGCATCTTGTGGAGGGTGCCCCGGGTGTATGGGATTCGGGACCCTTTGCTAAGGGCTATCCGGTCCCTGTACGACCGGAGCAGGAGCTTGGTTCGCATTGCCGGCAGTAAGTCAGACTTGTTTCAGGTGCATGTTGGACTCCGGCAGGGCTGCCCTTTGTCGCCGGTTCTGTTCATAATTTTTATGGACAGAATTTCTAGGCGCAGCCAGGGGCCGGAGGGCGTCGGGTTTGGGGACCACATGATTTCATCTCTGCTCTTTGCAGATGATGTCGTCATGCTGGCTCCATCAGACCAGGACCTTCAGCATGCACTGGGACGGTTTGCAGCCGTGTGTGAAGCGGCTGGTATGAGAATCAGCACCTCCAAATCTGAGGTTATGGTTCTCAGTCGGAAAAGGGTGGCTTGCCCACTTCAGGTAGGTGGAGAGTTCCTGCCTCAAGTGGAGGAGTTCAAGTATCTGGGGGTCTTGTTCACGAGTGACGGAAGAATGGAACGGGAGATTGACAGACGGATCGGTGCAGCTTCTGCAGTAATGCGGTCGCTGTACCGGTCTGTCGTGGTGAAGAAGGAGCTGAGCCGCAAGGCGAAGCTCTCTATTTACCGGTCAATCTACGTTCCTACCCTCACCTATGGTCATGAGCTGTGGGTCATGACCGAAAGGACAAGATCCCGGATACAGGCGGCCGAAATGAGCTTTCTCCGCAGGGTGGCTGGGCGATCCCTTAGAGATAAGGTGAGAAGCTCGGTCACTCGGGAGGAGCTCAGAGTAGATCCGCTGCTCCTCCACATCGAGAGGGGCCAGCTGAGGTGGCTTGGGCATCTTTTTCGGATGCCCCCTGGACGCCTTCCCGGGAGGGTGTTCCGGGCATGTCCCACCGGGAGAAGACCTCGAGGAAGACCTAGAACACGCTGGAGGGACTATGTCTCCCGGCTGGCCTGGGAACGCCTCGGTGTCCCCCCGGAAGAGCTGGAGGAAGTGTCTAGGCAGAGGGAAGTCTGGGCATCCCAGCTTAGATTGCTGACCCGGCCCCGGATAAGCGGTAGCAGATGGATGGATGGATGGATTTACATTTTCATAACCATCAAATTAAATTTAAAAATGACATTCATTTTTTTATAAGTGATTCCACTTCCTCAATAATCTGCAAAATGTCTCCTTTCAAACAGGTGACGGTTAACAGGTATTAAATAAACTACAAACATATTTAGTCAAAATTAACATTTTGAAAAGTAAGTGATGTTCATTGATATTATGTTTGTTAATAACATTATATTGGTACCAGGTCTCTAAAATCTCTCTCTTTCTCTCTCTTTCTCTCTCTCTCTCTCTCTCTCTCTCTATTTCTCTCTCTCTCTCTTTCTCTTTCAATTTTTCTCTCTCTCTCTCTCTCTCTCTCTATCTCTCTTTCTCTCTCTCTTTCTCTCTTTCTCTCTCTCTTTCTCTCTCTCTCTCTTTCTCTCTCTGTGTGTGTGTCTGTCAGGAGATTGAAACGCTTGAGCCGTGCAGCTGTATCCACTTCACCAGCTACAGCATCATTATTGGTACCAATAAATTCTATGAGATTGAGATGAAGCAGTGTGTTCTGGACGGTACGTACATCCCTCTCATCCTGTGACCTCACATCATATTAAAGTCGGTACGAAACAGAAGTAGCAATTTTTTCCGTATCTTGGCATACCACAGTGAAACGACTTCTGAAATGAGGAGAACAATTAGTAAAACAATTATAATACGTAAATCAATTAGTCGGCATGAGATAAAAAATGATCATACTAATTGTTTTACACAGTGGTGACGTATTTATTATAAATGATTTATCCGTGCATATCATTCTTTTTTTTCATTCATTTGCACTGGTGCCACAATGACTGACAGATTGCAAACTCTTGTTCAAATGATTCACCTTTTAACGATCCAATCAGTTGTCGGTGGATGAAATCAAGGCCCGCCCTACATTTTTTTCTCATTTCAGAAGTCGTTTCACTAGGGTATACACCACAGTACGGGAAAAAAATATTACTTATGTGTCGTGCCGACTTTAAAGTCAACTCTCACATGCCTCTTTAAATATATTTACATTTTACATTTATGCATTTGACAGACGCTTTTATCTAAAGTGACTTACTTTGCATGATACTATACATTTGATTGTATGTTTACTGTATATAAGTAAGGAGGATTTACAAAGTAAACTATTTACATCTTTTTTTAATGCATATTTGAAAACTTAATCCCCCGATTGCAGAATGTAGTAGTCATGTAGTTTAGTGCAGGGAAAACACTTCTTCTGAAACCTATTTCACTTACTGTTTTCCTGTCAATAAAAGACACAACATCCATCCTTAAAAATCTGTCATATGAGCGGTGCACATGATGGATCAGTTATTAAGAAGCGATGAGCAACATCATCACTGTCAGTTCTTCACATTTGCATATTTCTGTGCAGATTTCTCATTGAGACCGGCTGGTGCACCATTTGTCAGGATGTGTTGATAAGGCACTTATCATTTCTAATTGTGCATCATGTAAACGGTGTTTCGCCTCTTTTTGGCAGAATTCTTGGACAAGAATGACGTGTCGCTGGCGTCGGCTGTGTTCAGCGGATCGACACACAGTTTTCCCATCGCTATCGTCCAGGTGTCCAGCACACCACAGAAGGAAGAATATCTGCTCTGCTTCCACGGTCAGATACCATCTCATGAATCACTATCAATGTTGATGTTTTTTTTAATGTTGCATTATAAGTAGGCTACCTACATACTAGTTTTGAAATAAGTATGCATTATATACTGCTAAGTAGTATCAAGATATTATTAAAAACGAAACTTACTTGCAAAACAAACATTTACATTTTGTTACACTTTTGAAGACAACACAACATTCAAGGATTCATTGAACATTCTGTATTTGAAGAGCTCTTTTCCAAAACGCTATAAATCCATTTTAATAGTTTTCATGAAAATGACATTTTCTTATCTAGACCAATACATTTTGTTAATATTCAATTTATCCTGTTAAAATGGTCTGTTGGCTCAGTCTGAACATGTTAAACAATGATTGTTAAATGAAACAACAATATTGTCGATTATAAATTCAAATATTTATTTTTATTTTTTTCAAAATCTACAAGCTACAAATCTACAAAGCTACAAATCCATCCTTTTTTTTTTTAAATGTTTGGTTTATTTCTTTTTAAAAACAAACAAACAGGAGAACAGGAAAAATATGACATCAGGGACTCATACTATAAATTAATATAAATCAAATAAATGCAAATCCAGGAAATAAATAACAGCCAAATAAAATCAATAGTAACAAACTTAATAGTAAAATAAAATAAATATTTTCAATTTCATGTTTCAATATTTTCCACCACATACAAAAAATAATTTAGAAATAACACATACAAATACCACTAACGAGCGAATTCTGATTGGTCGAGAGGACATATGGCAAGAAAATATAGCGATTTGGCACGAAACATTGATGGAGCAGTGAATAGGTTTAGTACACAGCAAAATGGCATGACAAACTCATTTTGTTTAAATTTGCCGTTTAATGCGTTTTGGAAAAGAGCTCTTCATTTAAATCAAATGAATAGGTATGTGTATAAAATAAGTATAGGTCACTATAACGTGATATCATAAAAAATCACTAAAGCTGTACAGTAAATATGTAACAAAAAGTTGTATTGCAATAACTCAAGTTTTTGCCTTTCTCCAATGTGATTGTGACAACAGAGATCGGAGTGTTTGTGGACGCGTACGGTCGAAGAAGTCGTCCCGAAGACCTCACGTGGTGTCGACTTCCTCTAACATTCGGTAGCCATGCAGATCTCCTTTCCATTATGTATTCCTGAATTTATAATGCGGGACTTCGGGATGACTCACCGATGCATCTGTTTGTATGTCTGTCTCACAGCGTTCAGAGAACCGTATCTGTTCGTCACTTACTTCAACTCACTGGATGTTATTGAGATACAGGGACACGCCTCTCTCGGGTACAAACACACAGCATGCGATATAAGCTTGTGTTGGGTGTTAGTTACTGTAATTTCATTACTTTTCCCTTAAAAAGGTAAAGTAAGGGATTACTCTGGTTTTTGATGTAATATAAGTTACTCAGGGTGTTATTGAACTAAATACAGTGTGATGTATACAATACTGGAATTGTGTAACGTTTATGCATTAATGTATCTTTCTCACATTTGTAATACTCAAGTCAGTTAATAGGACTACTTTATGTACTTTTATATTATTTATTCGAATGAATTAAGAGTCGTTCCATGTCTGTCCTTGAATCACTTAACTAATCAAGGTTGATCTAGGACATACAGGGTAGGCTGTCAAACGATTAATCGCGATTAATCGCATCCAGAATAAAGGTTTGTGTTAACATAATATATATCTGTGTACTGTGCATATTAATTTTGTCTTCTTAAAGACAAAACATATACTTGCCTATATATTTAGGATATATTTAAATGTATTTATTTATGTTGACCAATAATTGAAATTCTAAATAAAAGTTTATTAATTGTTATATTTTTCTTAAATAAATGCATTTATGTGTATGTGTTCATAAATACAAAATGAATATGCACAGAACACAGACATTTGTTATATAAAAAATAACAATTAATAAGCTTTTATTTCGAATTTCAATTATTGGTAAATATAGTGGAAAATATAACAATTAATATACTTTTGTTTAAGTATAAATGAATATAAATGAAATTAATATGCAGAACACCGTATTCATTTATATTTATAAATGATTGAAATTCGAAATAAAAGTTTATTGTTATATTTTCATTTATATTCACCAATTATCTAAATTCTAAATAAAAGTTTATTAATTGTTATATTTTTCTTAAATGTTTGCATTTATGTGTATGTGTTCACAAATACAAAATGAATATGGACAGAACACCCACATTTGTTATATAAAATAAAACAATTAATAACTTTTATTTAGAATTTCAATTATTGGTAAATACAAATTATTCATAATTACAAAACGAATATGCAAAGAGCACCAACATATACTATGTGTAAACAAACTTTTATTCTGAATGCGATTAATCACGATTAATCGCTTGACATCCGTAATTAAGTATTTTTCGGAGGGAGTAATTTGTAGAGTAATCTAATTACATCATTGAATATGTCATTAGTAACTAGTAGTTAATTACTTTTTCAGAGTGACTTACCCAACAATGCATATAACCCATCAGATTTAATGCAATGAGAACTTCCCTGAATCTTGTTTTAAACAGTCCTCCAGGCCTGGTTCACCTGGACATTCCGAACCCACGAAACCTGGGCCCGGCCATCTCGTCGGGTGCCATTTATCTGGCCTCGTCCTATCAGAATAAGCTGAGGGTGATCTGCTGTAAGGGCAGTCTGGTGCGAGAGTCCAGAGAGCTGCAGAGGACCGGTTCCAGCAGGAGGTGACCACTGTTCATGCCAATACATCATGAGTTCTGGGTTTATCCTTTACAAAAAGCTGTTTTACCAAAGTCTGTGCTTTGTTGGATTTACCCAAAGTCTGACCTCCACAGCAGCCCGAACAAGCGCGGTCCCCCCACATACAACGAGCACATCTCCAAGCGTCTGGCGTCGGGTCCCGGGAGCCAGGAAGGGCCGCTGCACCGCGAGCCCAGCACGCCTCACCGCTACCGCGAGGGCCGCACGGAGTTCCGGAGGGACAAGTCTCCGGCCCGGCCTCTCGAGCGCGAGAAATCACCCGGTCGCGCCGTGCTGGACAGCCGCCGGGAGAGGTCGCCCGGGCGCTTCGAGAGCAGCGGGAGCGAGAGAGACCGCGAGCGCTCGCGTCTGCACACAAGCTCCGTGCGCACCCAGCTAACGCCCGTCAACAAGGTACGCACGCGACACTGTCACGTAAACTGTGTATCCTTCTAGGGATGCAAACATGATTGGGGATGTTCATGCATGCACAGAAACATGAACATCTGCTGCTCAGATGCTTTCTTTGTAGTGTTTAATCATGGCTTTCCATGGCGGACGCACAAGTCAGGTTAATGTCCAGCCATTAGAAATAACTCTGTGCCGTCAGGAGCTCAAGCGCGCTGTTAAAATCTGCGTCCTTTCAAGCAGTATGATATATCTTCGTCAAACAGAAGTGTGTGACCTCTCTGTCCTGGTGGTGGTGTAGGTATGGGACCAGTCTTCGGTTTGAGAACCCCCCGGGAGAGAAGACCTCAGAGCCATCGTCCACTTCCCGCGTGGATGGACGTGCCGTTTTAACACACTGAACTAAATCATCTCATGCCTGTGACCGTTTAAAGAGCCATGTTTTCCCCTGCAGCCCAAATATTGTATTGGGGGACACTTTGCTAACGTTGTAAGCTTTGTCCATGCTGTGAACATCTATGAAGCAGATTGGAGGGGATTACCGGATGAATTTTGGGGAAAGCCCTTAATGAAATATGGCAGGTTTAATAAGAGGAACGTTTGATCGCAAGCATTTGTCGCACCTTAGCGCTCAATTATTTTGACGTCATTTATTTGTTTATTTAAAATCAACTGAAAAGCAAAAACATTTTCAAAATAGCTAGAACAAATGTTTTACTGTATATGAAGTGATCCACCTAGAATTCAAGTAATAAGTGAAGACTGTGTTTGACATGGTCAAGACAATAGTTGAAAATGTGGATAATCGGTGTACTGAAAACACTACCAGTCAATTTCGCATCACTTGACTAAAATGTTCCTTGTGATATTAAAAATCGTATGTTTCAATGTTTGAAATTAACCTTCGTAGACAAACATTTAATTGTGCCAATATATTAAGTTCTTTCCTTAGAAAAACTACATTTTTATAAAACAAAATAATTTTGAAATAAATCAATGGAAATTCATTATAATACCGTTTAAAAAGCTTTTTATTTGATGTCAAGTCTGCGATTTGCATACTTTAGGCAAAGATCATTGTTGAGTAAGTTACTCCAAAAAAAGTATTTAATTACTTATTACTAATTACTTTCTATATCCCACATCAACTGTGATTATAATTGAAAGACACGAAACTGCTCATCATTTAATTCATTAAAATAAATAATAAACAACTACATAAATTATTCGTATTAACAGACCAAAGTAAATAAATGTGAAAAGGATACAATAAATCAATACTATAAGTCTAACTCTAAAATGTATGATGTCATTTCCACTATCAGATATATAACACAGTATTTAGTTCAATTACATCAGAAGTGAATAACTATTAAGTAATTAAATTACAGAGTAATCCCTTACTTTACTTTTCAAGGAAAAAGTCATTAAATTACAGTAACTAATCACTTGGTAACTAGTTACAGCCAACACTGGCAAAGAGTGACAAGATGCTAAAACTTAACCGTTTTTTTAGATGTTTTTAATCATAAATCTCAGAGTGTCATTTCATGGTTCTGATGGGTTCACTATAACTCTAAAAGGTGGTAAAAATATAAAGAACGAGTCAGCAATCCAAAACTTTTGACCAAAGAAATAACAAACTTCAAACATTGAAACATACACCTCCAGATTAATAAAAACACATTTGTCAAGTGATACTAAACTTTTGACCAGTGTATATATATATACAATCTTGTGAGTGTTTCAACTTGTGAGTGTTTAAGCTTGTATTGAACCCACAACCGACGATCAGCACATTAATATTGTAAATAAGGTGAAATCAGTTTTTATAGTTTAAAGGAAATTGAGCGATGAAGTCTATTTTTTATGCTATTAAACTGTTTGTATAGACAGTTGAAATGGGTTTCCTACAGAAAAGTAAACGACGAGGTTTTATGTCCATATAAGCTCTTGTGTAAAACAGTCGATTTTGGCTGCTCAACTACATTTTGTGAAATTTTCTATATAATCAATTTCACAGGCAATCACCGAAACCTACTGCACATTGTATATTTCTATGCTACTAGAGTCGAAGCTTTTTAAGGAGACGCGTCATGTTCTCGCTATCAAGTGTCCTTGTGATGTTCAAGTGAACTTACTGTATTTTGTTTAAAATAACAACACAAAGCTTTTGTCGACACACACGACAGCAGACAGTCTCTGTGTTGTTTGGTGTTGAGCTGTGAAGTGAGATCAGCGACCCTCAGGGTTTGGAGAAGAACTTCTGTCTGAATTTATCTGTTCAATGATGAGGCAATAGAGGCTTGTTTGAAATGAGTGACGATTTAAAACGCATGAGTAAATTCTGGCTTGGTTTTGGGGACGTCTATCACATTATAATAAACTGATATTTGATGTATTTTTTGTAAGGAAATGATGAAACTATATTAAACTCTATTAAAGTATATGAGCCATAAACTATATTTCGTGTTGATTCTTTGTGTCAAAATGATGTTGAGGATGCGAAGGCTTCAATTCATGTTGGCCATTGGTTCACAAACCACGGTATATTAACCCCGTTTGTAATATATTTAGATCGCTACAAAGGTCATATTACATAATCGTATTTACCAAAAACAACTGAAGTCTGTTGTAAAAGTTCTCTTTACTATGTCAATCACATTAAAACAACTAAAAGGTGATTTGTTGTCTCAACAACCATATTGTATCATATTAAGTAGCTTCTTCTTAACGTCTACCTAAAATTAAACAAATGTACAACATCTGTAGCTTAACTTCAAATCCTTTATTCATGCAACACAGAGATAAAAATGACAAGAGAAGCTCAAAAGTATGCAATAAGTGAACGGACAAATTTGAGTTGTGCAAACTACATCTAAAATGAAGAAAACCTGACATATATTTCCAGTGATTAACTTAATATTATCAGTACAAATGCTGTGAGGAATACCCATAAGCCCTTGCGTCTGAGAAGTTGGATTATTCATGCTTTTAAAAATAATAAGGACTTTTGGGGCATTTATATAGATGTTAATAAGATGTATAATGTAAATTGAGATGTATTAAGTATTTTTGATGTTTTCTGTTAAATTACCATTCAGCTGATTCGCGTTTACTTTGGTAAGTATAGACCCTGTTCAACCTATCGTATTTCTTACCACAATAAGGAAGACACACATCAGAAATGCATGTTAATCCGCTATATGAACATTAAGGTAATTTAATTAATTATTTTAGTAAAGCCTACATGAGCACTGTAAGTTCATTGAACTCCTGCTCATTTTTTTAAGTAAAAAAGGTGAAGTGAACTCATTTATTGGACAATAATCATAGAAAAATGTTAATTAAGGATGCACAATGAATGACCGGCCATATCAGTATCGGCCGATAAATGGCCATTTTAATGTTATCGTATTGGCAGATAATACAAATTTAGCCAATAAATCATCTTTTTGGTTAAACTTCTTCAGATGCACACTGCTCACAGTTAACATACAGTATAGTACTGTCTTTACAGTTTTAATAATCAATAATTACTGCTTTATTATTTATGAATGTGTAAATTCTAGAAACAAATGCACATTATTTGAATCAGACTGCTGTCTGAACCCTTTCTCTTGAGACCTGTTAGACTTGTGGGTATTAAGAACTTTTTTGGGGGTTGCTCTGGAAGAACATGTATAATTTCTTTATATACCAGAAATATATACACTAGAAAAGTTTGAAGGTTAAAGAATCATTAACAGTGTAAAATAGACTAGGTACCTGATTTTCAGCGGAAAAAGGGTGAACTATCGGTTACCCTGTTTTCTGCGGTCAATGTTTTAAATAAAAGAAGTGGTCCACTTTTTGCCTTTTGTTTCAGTCTTAGGAAATTTTATATGAACATTTTGACTCTGTATATTCGGCAATACATCAGTTATCGGCTTTCAATGTTAAAGAATTATCAGTTATCGGCCAAAATGTACATATTGGTGCATCCCTAAAGAAAATTACTCTAAAATGCAGTCATACGCACATCATGCTGGGAAATATAAATCCTCTGCCCAATCGTACCAATTTATGTTCACACAACTCCTTTATGTTGTCCCAACACGAATGGATTAAGTTATATGATTAAACATAAAAAATCATGTTGTGACCAAATTTACCCAAAGTTGTGTTGATTTAACTTACATAAGTTAAGTAAATTGGAAAAGTAGCAAAAATATTGTTTTCAGTGTTCATTTCTTAAAAATGCATAAAATAACACTTCTGTTTACATTTTGTTTCTCGTATCCAGTCTAACGCAAAGTATGATGGGAAGTGAAAAATCTTTAAACGGTTTCAACACATTTAACTCTCATGTAGTCCCAGCACAAACAGATTTTTGACTGAACACATTTAATTATTAACATTGACATAAGTTGTAAAATGTTGTGTAAAGTTTAAATTCAATCGAATGTTAAAGCTCATGTAGTCAATGGACTAAATTGATTGAACACTTTAAAGTTGATCAATTTTGTTGGAAAACTCCAAACAATTTCTAAACATCAAAAACTTCGGAAGTAGCAAAGTGTGTGTTTTTGAATCCACTAAACAACCTCCAGGACAGCGGTGTTGAGAAGATATTTACACACATACAGTGGTGGAAAAACCCAAGGAGACGGTTCGATTGGAATTCCACTTTTTATTCATATGGAAGTCTGCAACAGTGTCTATTTCTGATGGTTACCAATGTGCAAAATATAAACCATGGATTTATCTTTCTGGAAAAACAAAACAAAATTTTCACATTCATGGATTGGCGTTAATGCAGAAGCAGTTCCACGGTGTACATTGACAACACTGACATCTGAAGAGAGGTGCAGATATGATCAGTCTGGTGATTAACGCCTATCAACACATCAACCAATCCAAACCTCCAGGAATTTCACTCCCTTACATCTGACAGCAAGTAAAGCTTACGGCTCGAGAATGAATACACCACTTTGTCATTATTTACTATTGCTCGTGTCCATCAGAATCTTTACAGGGATTGGGTTTCATGCTGTAAAGAAGAAGACCATCTGAGAAAGTCTTTTAAAGCTGTGTGCACTATTATTATGATGCTTCTAAAGTGTAGATTCACTCTGACATGTCCTCCATACGAGACTTAATCGACGTGAACGCAAGTAAATAATGACAGAATGTTTATTTCTATTCGTTCCATTAGTTGGCTGGGGGTCAAAATTCAGCAACAAAATAAAACGAAACATGAAGGGTAAATAAACAATATTCTGACTGTGATTTGTCACGTCTCTCCTTCAAATTTCATTCCAATGTGTGTGTGTAACACCGCGTCTGCACCGGACACGCCACATCCAGTGTGGGCCAAATTTGAAATTCTAATGTGTTATAAGTTTTTTTTATGTCTTTTGTCGTATCGCATCACGCAGGTCGCGTCCCGTGTAGACACGGTGTGATTGTTTTTTGGGATCTCTATATTCAGTGCGGTCACCACAGATCCACCAATCAACACTGATTCTCCTGCGTGTGTAGAACGTTGAAAAATGTGACAATAAATAAGGGACGAAATGTTAACATCAAAGAAAAAATCCAGGGCATTTCAAAGAAAACCCCTCTCCAAAATAACTATTTAGGTTCATCTTTTTAAGCGCTTGCTAGAAAAACAAGAAAAAAAATAGATTTTCAAAAGAAAAACCCCAAATGACTACAACTGGGGGAAGCAAACACAACTTATATTTGGTGACTAATTTAGTGAGCCACTATTCAGGAATTCTATACAATTTCTCATCTTAAATGCTATACGTCTGGTTCTTTTATCATTCTAATATATTATCTCATTTGTCTCGCATTTATGTTACAAAAAATGCATTAGTGAGAATGTCTCAGAATCGGGAGAAGTCACTAAACCAGCCGACATCCACGGATCCCATCAGAAAGCCAAGAGCGCCCTCTAGCGGCCCATGCTGATATCATTTCCTGTCTTCGTGCACACCTTGAGTATCTAACAGTCTGTAATTTATCAGGAAATGTGTGCGGGGAAAACCCCAGAATGTGTGCTAACCTGTGCTGACAATAAAACGAGAAAGTAGAGAAGAAAAGGCTTCTTCAAAGAGAAAAAAAAAAAGAAAACAGATATTGTGGCGACTCGAAACATAAAGATGAGAACTCGATCAAATCTAGCACGTTTCGGCCCGTGTCCCAGAAGCACCTTTCACCAAGCAGCATTCCCAAGAACGCAGCTGAAATTGAATCTTTGAGAGATGATGACACAGGAAGTCCTATTCAAAAATAAGAACAGGAAAAGAAAACAAGCGAATGTCGCACCGTCCGCTGGCCGCGAAAAAAACTTTCTCTATACGAAGCATGGTTCATCTTAAAAGATAAGCTTTCAATGCGGTCAAGCATCGCAAAATACGTTCAGCAGTCTCATCCGCAAACGCTAACTGAAAGTGCTGAGCATCCTCCTCCCGGACAACTTCCTGTACGCTCCTGTATATACATGGTTCCCTTTCTGGGTGGGAAAACACAACGCGGCTACCCCACAAAACCTTCTTGGACTCGTCCCTTGGGTCCTCAGCAGTTGTACGTGTCCAGGTGGCTTGGCCTGGTTCTGGTCTGAGATCAGTTGGAGCTGGCCGTGATGGGTTTCTCCAGCTCTATCTCCAGAGACGGCGCCGGGACCAGTAGGTTGCTGAAACACAACCTGCACACGCGGCTGGGTTCAAACAACTGCTGGCTAGGCACCGGAATCTTCTGATCGCAACAGCTGGCACAGAACACATTCCCACAATTCCTGCAGGGGGCAGAAGAGGACGGGACACAGAGAGATTAGACAGAGAACGGGCGTAATAGGTTGTTTGCACATGATGTCACGGCACTGCCCGAAGTGCCGATGGAGGGCCGCAAGTGATTTTCTCCAGATGAATTCGCTGTAACAAACTCAAAATACCTGTGTTTGGTGTTGTTTTTGACTCTTCAAATCGATCAAACCATGAAAGGTGTTTCTATAGTGTAGCAAAAGTTTGGACAAGCAATAGGAAGACCCGCTTATCAAGATTGGCTGCGCTGTGACAAGATTGGCTGCGCTGTGGGCCTCCAGCTGCAGCTTGTTACTCTTGCGATAGTGAGAGAAGTTGAGGTGTGTTTGTTTGTTCAGATGTTATATAAACGGTGGATATATCACTGAAATTGGAGATGGTTTGAAACTGAGAGATGTTACGGTCCCAGTGCTAAAATATGCCGGACATGAACTGCACTTGGTAGGTCAAACTAAGTCATATGTCTGTGTTTTGCTGGCTATTGGGGTGTACAGGCATAATGTAAACAACACGAAGGAATTAATGGTCTGATGTGTTGTGTGCGCGCGTGCTGTGGTTACGTCCAACCTGCCTGACTCCAGCAGCTCGTCTTTTCCAGAAACAATCGTTCAGCTTTATCTCGCTTTTATCAATCTGGTCAAACTAAACACTCTTCAAAGATACAACGTATGCAATACTACTGTATAGATACTCAAGATTAATGTGAGATTGGCGAAACTGCGTGTGTTACCCCATCTGTGTTACCCCATCTTTAAGCGTTTCTCCCCCATAGAAGTCCATTATATTGAAACAACGACCACCTAAAAACTCATTTCCATTAAACCTTAATTGTAACAAACACAAGCTGTTAAAACACAACACTTATTCCAGGGATAAGAATGGTCTCACATTAAGCTTGCTCTTCATTAAAGTTCATTTTAAAGAAACCACATTACATGGCTCAAGGCAGCGACTAACTGAGAACATAAAACTTTTCTGTTATCAAGTTTATGTTAGAAATCAGTGATTAACAAATGTATTTATTTTGGTTTTCCGTGGTTGTTGTGTTGGTACGTTAAGCTGTTTCCTTATGATGAATTTCTATGGGGAAGAAACTCTAAACGCAAGATTTGGCCCTTTATCCATTTAATAAAGGCTGGTTCTTTTAACGGTGGCTAGTGTTTATTCCAAGTAAGGTTTGACAGAAGTTTGGGTCGTTGTTCAGGTTATGTACTCTGAGTTTGTGATAGTAAATTCCTATATGGAGGAAAATCACTTGCTGCATCAGCTGCGCCTCGCTTGTCATAAAACCTTGTGAGTGCAAACAACCTATTTAAAAATACATCACATACAGTATATGATTTATGTATAATACACCGTTACTAATATAATTACCAGATTAATGAATATAGTAATGAAACCTACATACAGCCGCAAAAAAATATTAAGAGACCACTACAAATTTTCATTTCTAGATGTATTGTGGTAATTCCAGTCCAGTGGCAACAAAATCATTTTTTTTTCAATTGTTTTTTTACTTTTCCTAAATACATTTAGCTTGAAAGTGAATCTGAACTTGATTTCGTTGCAGTATTTGTGGTCTGACAAAATACAGAGCATCTTTTCCGTTTTCATTTTCTGCAAAAAAAATAAAATTTGGGAGAAATATTGATATATTGTTGATGACAAAAATCAATAATACCTATAATTAGTACATTAAGAAAAACAGAAAATAATAATGAAATGGTCTCTTAATTTTTTCCACTGCTGGGTATATTTACTATAGGCTTTCTTTTCAGTCACTGTATCCTTTCATAGTAAAAAACATTTTAATCGTTTTTGTGTATTTACCATGCAAAGTGTAACCGGACACGTGCTGATAGTGATGTGACAATAAAAGTGTTCGATTTTAAATGACTATAAAACTACTAAAAAAGAACCATCAATAACTGAATCTATTGGCAGCCTCAATTAAAAAAATTGTATTGGAACAAAACACAAGCTGTCCATTCTGTCAACGCTGTTATGACAACAGTTGTTCAAGGACCCAAGACCCGGACACATGCAGATTCACTGCACTTTAATTCATCACAAACTAGTAAGAGGTGCATGAAATCCCCGGCCAAACCTTCAGACGCTGCCGCGTGACACACCACACACATACACCGGTGCTTAAAACATGCAGATCCAACGACCGCGCACACTAGAAACAAATGCACATGCACACGGACAGAAGGAAAACTGGTTTTGTGGGTACACAACATCCATGATGCTGTCTTTCATGAAACTTAACACTACCCAAAGTCATGAGCCCATTATGATGCGTCAACACTTCTTCGATTAGTCTCCACGCGAAATATTACAGCGCAGTTCCACCCCAAACCTTTCACCCTAACTTCATCTGAGCCCATGAGAAGACAGAGCAGAGGATTAGAAACACTCGGAAGCGATGCAGGATTAACAAGCCAATGTGAAAGAGACAATCCTCACCAAACCTCTTCCATATGCTCCTTGCCTCTGTGATAAGGGAAAAAATAAAGACTTGAGCTCTGTTCCAGAACCTTTAAGCTGTCTTTTGTCTGGGCATCTAAAAAGGAACCTTGAGTGTAGAGAGATGTGTGGCTTAATATATTAACAACGGCACTGACTTTATAAATGGGAAATTAAAAACACTAACTTTCACAGTATACATACACTTTGAACAATATATATTTACTATGAGGTCGCCATTTTTGTGCCTCAAAATCCGTGACGTCAAATGGTTGCAATCTCTATCACACACGTTTTCAATATATACAAGATAAATATGAGACATCAGACATAAGACCAGATGTCTAAATACACAGGGACAGTAGGTGGCGGTGTCCTCATGACACAAGCCAGCCAGTCTGCCATTTAAGAAGAATGTTTTCAGTAAGCGTCTGTTCAAGGTAAACGTGCTTTAAACGACCGTCTTTAAGACATCATCATCCACCATAAACAATAATAAGATGCTTGCGGTTTGGTTATTAATTCTGTATTAGAGCACGCTTGAATATTAGTCCCGACGGATAATGACAGAGAGAGAGAAGACAATATAGGCTACTGATGTTGTTAAATCCACATCAAACAGTCAAAATAGGGATAAAATGCATCTTATAATGAAATTGTGTAAATACATTGTGTTTACATTAAATCGCAAAGATTTTGGTTATTAATATGTATGTTTGTATTGTTTCTGACCAACTATATTAAAAAGTATTAAAATACACCAAATAGCCTCTTTACTTTCTTTCTTTATTATTGTAGCATTATTAATATATTTTTATCATACAGTACCTTACATTTACTGAAGAACTGATTAGTGTGTCTGTGTTCAGTTTGGCTGCCTGTGATGTGCAACCATTTTGTCATAGAAAAAGAACATAGCGGCCTCCTTAGGTTAAAACGAGTATTACATTTAGTTTTTTTTGTTTTTAGGAAATGAAAATATTAGATGTGTTTCTAACGACAAATGCTAGTATTGTATGGTTATTAAAACCTATTTAGCCATACATCTCTCTATACCCGGGGTTCCCTTTAAGACTCCATTGCAGCATCCCAATTCGCATACTTCTACTATGCCCTTCAGGTTGGTACTGTTTTTGTTACAGAAAGGGATATACATTTTAGCGTGTAGCAAAACAGAATGGACAAACTGGGACATACTAACACACTAAAACCTAAAACAGCTTTTTGCCTTGTTGACCGTCGCAATCATATTAACACAGCTCTTCTTTCTACTTAAGTATTTATTCATTCTTGACGTTTACTGTATACTTGCGTTTATTAATTCAGTGAATAAACTTTTAATTCATTTTATTAATGCTGTGTAGCGTCACTAAACTACTCAAGGAAACAGTAGACCACCTGACGCCGATACTTATATAATACTCATTTCAGCCTATTATGATTTGGTACATACTAATAATCCAATACTATTTAGGATGGACAGTATGCGAATTGGGACCCAGCACACGTGTCTTTCCTGGAGAAGACTATCCCAGAATGCAATGCAAAAGCTAAAAAATGATTTAAAATGCTGAATGACTTTATATGTATACATATATCTTTCATTCATTATGAAGTTTTAAACGCATAAAATCAATAAAAACAGTTCTAAACCTAAAATCTAACATTTGACTCAATATGTGCTTGTTTTAATGAAATGTAAACTACTTAAAATACACAAAGAATGGGCAAGATGTTGTCATAGAAGGTAGAGGTCTATGCAGACAGCAAAACAAGCCTTTACTGTAATACTTCAACTATGCTGCATGTTTTTATAAACTTAAAATAAAAAACATCTTGTTTAACTTCAGTTCTCCATTCCCCACATCACTGCTGTGTGTTCTGTGTGTTTACTCAAGAGTGCTTAGCAGATTCAACAAACTGTCCAACTGTCAAATGACTAAATCCGCCGTGTTTACAAACGCTGCAGAAATGAGTTGCGAGTAAATGCTGAAATCCACACCAACTCACCAACACATCTCTGCTTTCCGTTGGACAGAAACAGAAATGTTTAAGAGACAAAAGGTGTTCAAGCAGTGGTAAGAAAAGACAGCCCTTATGTAAAGACACGATGGGATAGATCAAGGGCGAAAGACAAAGAGACGAGTGTCTGGTGTGATGATGTCATACCGGCAGTGGTGCTTTCTAGTGGCCAGCCAGAACCCTCTCTCGCAGCCGTAGCACTGCGCTGCCAGATGGTCCGGGTACCAGCGGGTCACCTACAAACACAAATACACTTTTAACTCGAACTTAAAGGTCAAATCGCCTATTAGAGGCAACATGAGACGTCACTGAAAAACACAGAAGCGAAATGTGTTGCGAGAGTAAAAGTGGGAATTAACCCAAGAGAAGACAATTTGGATCATGGTTGAATTGTGTTAGGTAACATTTTAACTGGGTGATATTATTTCTCATAAAAGTTATGAGGTTTCGATGAAAGATCATGAAACCAAAGCATTTTTTATTTCCTAGGTATACTGTGCAAAACAAGAACACGCATGTGTATTAAGAAGGTGAATCTGGTCAATTTTTTACATTTTAGTGTTTTATTTAAAACTTCAAGATCTTAAATCTTTGCTAACACATATAGTATACCTTATGTTAATTCAATAAATTCAAAGTCTTCATCACAGAAATAGTCATATAAATAAAGCAAATGAGCAAACAATCTGTAAACGGTCTTGAAACATGTCGATTATTCATACGATTGTCTGGCCTTTCAGGTAACTTCCACAGGTGTGTGTTCAGTTGTGCATTCCACAGATGTGTGTTCCACAGGTGTGTTTCCTACAGGTGTGTGTTCTACAGGTGTTTGTACAGTGGTGTGTTCCACATGTGTGTGTTATACAGGTGTGTGTTCAGTTGTGCGCTCAACAGGTGTGTGTTCCACAGGTGGGTGTTCTACCGGTGTGTGTTCAGTTGTGGGCTCAACAGGTGTGTGTTCCACTGGTGGGTGTTCTACCGGTGTGTGTTCAGTTGTGCGTTCCACAGGTGTGTGTTCCACTGGTGGGTGTTCTACCGGTGTGTGTTCAGTTGTGCGCTCAACAGGTGTGTGTTCAGTTGTGCGTTCCACAGGTGTGTGTTCCACAGGTGTGTGTTCCACAGGTGGATGTTCTACCGGTGTGTGTTCAGTTGTGCGTTCCACAGGTGTGTTCTACAGGTGTGTTCCTCAGGTGTACCTCAGTATCCTGCTTGTCCACCTGCTCCCAGCTGGCCTCAGAAAACAGTTCGGTACTGCAGCGGGAGAGACAGCTGGGCTCCAGGTTATAGTCAGAGTCTGTGATCGAGGTCTGACAGGAAGACAGAAAAAAGCCAGTTTTAAACTCTCCATAGAGGAATCAGCAAGCATGGAATGGAGACGATAACACAAGACCCACGTGAACCGAGACACTTCTCAATGTTTAACTGGGAAATTTCTTTATGCGAAGTCCTAAACAACATAGATGTTTTCCATGCTTACCACTTCATCTCCCATGTCTCCATTGAGTCGCGGCATCCCAGCAGAATGATGGCTCTCCAGACGGCTCCAGAGTTCCTGTACCTGCCTCTTCAGGGATTCAACCTCCAACTGGTGACCTGCTTCGATCTGCCTCAGCCGCTGCTGAACGGCATCCGTGTGCAGGGTCAACCCGTCGTCATCTAGATGGCTCCGTGTCGAGGGTGCTTCTGGAGGACTGAAGCTCGGCCGTCCCAGAAATCCCAAGTGCAGGCAGCGATGGTGGGAGCAAACGCCCCGAGCGGGGAGAGTCAGCGAGCCGCAGCTGGCGAGCGATACCTGTCGGCTAAGTCGTTCCCCGTTTGTGCGTGCCCACTGTGGAGTGGAGGGCTCTGGGTCCGGGGAGTGTCCGTTACAGACAGGATTATGGAGGTCAGAGGGTGGGAAGGCACTAAGAGACGGCCGTTTGTGGACGTTGTTTAAAGTCCTGGCAGTGCCTTGCGGGTCAGTTTCTGCATCGAGACCTTGTCTGAGGCACGGCGATTCTGTGGAGGTTTTAAGTGGGTCTGGAAAGGTCAAGGGTCCCAGACTCTGCGGCCGGACTCCTAAGTCTTCCGTAAGCGTCTCTGTGGAGCTTTCCAACAAAGAAAGGCGTTTCTCAGCGTGCTCAAGAGCCTCAGATCTGACCTCCGGGTCTGTTGGTGATTCCTGTTTCTCAACCCCGAAGCCATTACTGAGAGTCCTAAGGCCATTGGGAGGTAAATTGGATGTGTTGCATGGGAGGTTATGATCCTCTAGGGCTTCCTCAGCTAGTTCCTCAGAGTCTTGGCTTCCTGAAGTATCCTGACTGAGAGCAGAGGACTCTTCAGAACTTCCGTCCTCTGAACAATGTCCATTGACGCTGCGCTCTATGATGCTTTTGGCTTGACCGTTAGCGGTTAGCTGTGTCTGACCAATACCACCATTGCTGCTCATAACGTCTAAATGTGCAATGTCGTTCATCTGACCGTTAGCACACGTTAAACTGGAGGTATCATTAGTGTGATCTGTCTTAGCATCTCTGCGATTATCTGGTGCGGAGTCTTCCTTCGTTGCTTCCTGTAGAATGTTCTCCATCTGACCCACAGCCACACCTACTGTCAGGGATAGCTCCGCCTCATCAACACCCTCCATCATTGGCAACCTGACATCCCCTGCGCCGCCGTTGGGTATTGTTCCTATAATTCCCATCCCTGTTTGACCGTTGACCCTCCCTTCTGGGTCTGGAGGTACAGCATTGTCAGCCCCCGTCCCAATGTTCAGTTCCAGAGACCTGCGATGGTCTTGCCACTTGTCATTTAAACTGGGATCGCTGGAACGTCGATTCGAGGTCAATGGGTTTCCAACTTCACAAGCGCTGGGCAAGTTTTCAAATGAGCGGGTCTTCGGTCGCCTGTTTGGACAAAACAACAGAAACAATTTTGTTAGCTTATAGGAAAAAAAAAACTGCTTTAGGGGCGATTCACATTTCGCATCTAAAAACGCGAGACGCATTGCTCTTCCAATGTCCAAACGTCTAGGATTTCTGCGTCACAAAACCTGGCGGTACCGTTGAGCGAGGAGTAATAAACAAAGGATATAGGATTTATGCAAGCCTGCAAAAGTATGCTACTGAATTATGCTCTTCATGAGCCTGTCTAATTGGCTTTTCTGACACGGACTGGTGCGCGTGCTGATAAAAGTGGGGCTTATGTGCGTATAAAAACGAGGGCTTCGTATCGCTGACCATTTGCGCATGCTTAATGCTCGTCTATATTTTTTTATTGCGTAAAAGACGTAAAATGTCAATCGCCCCTTACAATGTAAACGTCCCATTACTACATTTCACATTTTTTCCCGGCAAAACTCAATATAAAAATTAGGGCTGTCAATCGATTAAAATATTTAACTGCGATTAATCGCATGATTGTCATGAGTTAACTCATGATTAATCGCACATTTTTATCCGTACTAAATTAACCTTAAATTATTACTTTTTAAGATTTTAATACTCTATTCAACATGGGCAATAATGATGCTTTATTCAAATGTATGTTGTTTCTTATTAGTCAAACCATGCTGGACATAAGTATGAAGACATGTTTCAAAGTTCGTAGAAGTTAGAAAAACCACAGGTTTCCATTACTTCTTTCTTTGCAGCTATTTAATTACACAAGCCTGTTTACATATTCCCACAACAGGACACTGGGCTATGCTTGAAATGGCCCACTACTTTCGTATATTTTGCCAAGGCACTGTCAAACCGAATATTCTGGAGCGAAACTCTGATAGCTCGGTTGAGGCTGTGTGCAATGCAAGGCATATGCTCGAACGGGAGCTGCCTGGCCGCTACAATCATGTTGCGTGCAATATCGGTAGTCAGTGTGCTAATTTTGAGTTCAATATTCAACTGTCTGGCTACCTGCTGAAAGTGCTCAGCGCAAACGTTAGCATAGTGCCTCTCGTCTGTCTTCATAACGGTCAAAGCGTGAGACCGAAGTTTCCAGTGTGTGTCAAAATAATGAGCCGTGACCCCCAGGTAGCTATGGTTACTGAGGGAAGTCCAGTAATCTCCGGTGAACGCAACCGTGTTCGTTTTAGCTATCGATGAGGTCAGTCTATTGCTTGTGGAGTTCCTCGTCTCCACTGAAAACAATCGAGTGTTGTCTGACTTTGGCGCGGGCCGGAGAGCTCTCTGCATCAGTTGTATGCTTCGCCATCAAGTGATATTGTAAACTCGACAGGCTGCGGTGATAACCTAATTCACATCGACAATGAATGCAGATAACTTTTATCTTGTCGACAGAACCATCAGACATCTTTTTATATATGAATTGTTCTTTCTCCATTTCTGTTTACTGCTGCATGTCCATTTGCCAGAAAAATGCGCGCTGCCTTAATCGCACGTTAAAAAATATTGTGCCGTTAAAATGAGTTTGCGTTAACGCGCTATTAACGCGGTAATTTTGACAGCCCTAATACAAATATTTCAAAGCAAAGCTCAGCATGGTTATTTTATACACTATGAAGACAAACAAATTTAATTTCCCTAATTCTGTAAATTATGCTGGATAAACAGACCGCTTCAAACTGAAACAAGATGTTGTACGGAGATTTCAGGTTGTAACAGAAGGATTACCTGCCCAGGGGCTGATCTTCAGGGTTGGCACCAGTTGCAGGGTAGGGGGCACATGAGTCATCTGAAGGGGTTGTGGGTGAAGAACTGGGGAGGTAAACAGCTGTCCATAACATGAGATTACGCACGTGACACACGGGATGGAGAACCTGGGCAGAAAGAGGAGATGACCGGTAGGTTGACAGCGTGTTTGTTAATCTGAAGTAATATGGCTAGATCAAAGAACAGTACTTTACATAAAAGAAAATGAAGCCTATTTTTATGACAAGCAAGCAGGCGACCCCAATTCTCATTGTCGTGATGCAATAATGTTGCAATGCAAACATCTGTTCAAAATAGGTTTCGTTTCCATGCAAAGTTTAATTACTTCTTCCTTTTGATCTGATGTGAAATATGAAACGGGCTTGTTCTCGGCACATTTATGAGAATCATACAAACATTGTTTCGGTTATGAGATGAGATGTGTGGATCAAGTTTAAATTAAAATACAACAGACATCACCTGCTGTTCTGAAGTAAAAAAAAAGCATTATATATAGAATTATATTTTGAAGAGACAGGAAATGAAAAGACACAGCAGCTCCAGGAATGAATGTTTACTCTCCGAAGCTTCATGTTTATAGATAGAGATCAGAACACAGAGGTCAGACTTTAGGTGAAGTTAAAGGAGTGAACGTATAAAGGAGGAACGTACGTTCTCAGAATGGGAGGAGTAGAGCATGTTTCTGAAGGAGCGGTTGGCAGGTCTGAGGAGAGACCACACAGAGAAGGTTCTTTCCTGGATGTGTCTGTCCTCACGCTCCTTCCCGCTGTTACACAGGAACGTCCCGAACAGACACGAGTATGTGTGCTGCACGAGCTTCACCTGACAACATCACAGCAAAATTATTCAGTGCGGGTTCTTATGACAATTAAAGAACATCAAACAATCTCAAAATCTCTTATACTTAAAAGATAAAGGTTTGCGTTAATGCCTCTCACCAAAAAGGCTTCATTAAACTCAAAGGAACATGGGAACTGTCTATGGAGCTGGTGAACACAGTCTAACCACTGCAGGAAGACAGGACAGCGTTCGTTCAGGTCCTCCGCATTTTCTCCGTGACCGCAGCGGTCGGCAAACTTGTGCCCGAAGTCCAACCACTCGGTCTCAACCAGCACCTGAAAACCCTGAGAGAAAGAAAATTCAAACACCATCAGACTGATTCAATCCAATTCACTTTCTACTGAGTAAAAACGTGACCATGCATCAACAAACGGCACAGAGACATCATATCTGTTTCACGAGTTCACCTGAGCAGATAATGAAGATAGCAGGGGTAGTAAAGTATGCGTGTTTGGCGTGCTGTCCGGGGAGCAGGTTCCGAGCTCGCCGATTCCATCCGATCCCGGAACGCTCCCGCACCCCAATAGGGGCGAGTGCGCCGAGCTCGGAAACGGCCGAACCCAGAACTCACCCCCCGGAGTTCTGCTATCGACAATAGCTCAAGTGGAGGAGCCGGGGAGGTGGTGGGATGTGTAATCCTTTAGAGATGGCTTCAGGTAAGAATCTTTGTCTACTTATGTGCTGGTTCGCTTGAGCTGATAGGGTAGAGTCTGTGATTGCTGATTGCGAACCAGCCGGTCTTAATTATCTGCTCTGGCTTCTCCCGAACTTTGTTAATCTATAGTCATCCATTAACATCATTTAGTTTTAGGTTACTCGGTTTTTGGGTCGCGTCTTTTCAGCGTTTTGTCTGTGAACGGATATGAGGAGTGAAACAGAAGTAGTGTCCTCCCAAGTCAGGAAACATTACAAATACTTCCGAAGGTTTAGCCATTGTCTACATAAACATGGCCTTGTACGCATTTCAAACGGCAGGATTTAAAATAATCCCTTATGGATTTTTTCAGCATGTGATATAGCTCACAAATTCTTCTCGTAATAATTCTGAACAATCTTCGGGGAGCTGGATCTCACCTCAATGGTGCGGTAGAACGGGTCCAGCAGGAGTTTGGCCAGTGCCGCTATCTGAGGTGTGCGGTCCCATCCGTCCGAACAGTGTATCAGGACCGGCCTGTGGTCGCGGTCCACTGCGTTCGAGACGAGAAGAGACGCTTTGAGCAGAAGAGAGAGATGCTGCAGCCACTTTGTGCTCTCCAGAGCAGACAGCCAGCTGAAGACAAAAAATAACAGGCGTTAAGAAAACTGGAAAATGTTTATGTGGAAATCAAAAGGCACAGTGAACCATTCACTTATATAAGCAGGGCTCAACAACAAGGATTATATTCTACTGGCCGGGTCAAGCCATGCCAACATTTTCTCTAGTCACCACAAAAATATGTTGGTTTTGGAAATCCTCAGAATGTGTAAGAACCTTTATAAACCTTCAATAAACCCAAATGTTTAGTTTTGCAACGCATAACTCAGACATAATAAACAAACATGTGATGTAGCGATGACGCAGCACTTGTCAAAAATGCCTCAGATGAGCCTTAATGCTAAACTCTGATAAGTCTGGTTATCAAGGTTTCTTGCATTACACAAAAAAAATATAACACCCTTTCTTAGCATTAAAGGAGGGCGGTTAAAAAGACAAAGGGCAATTCCGTGAAAATGTCAACCTGACCACGAAAAAAGTTACCAGTGGTTTTTACAATGGTAACAGCACAGGTTTTAACACTTGCTGGTTCAAATACCCAAGTGAGATCTCTATTTAAATTTGTAAAGAATTTGTTTTATTTTTAGTGCATGATTTTTCATAGTCAGGTAAGAGACATTTTCAGGATTGACATCCATAACGCTACATATTCCTCATAAATGTACACATGAAAATGAATATAAATTAACTATTTTATGTTCTATAAAGAGGCATCACTTCTCCATTCATTGGGTATTATTGCTTCAGGATTCTGCATTTTATTTTAAAGGAAAAAAAAAACATTATCCTCTCCCAAAAACCGCATCCTTTTTTTGTCACATCCATAACGCATGTTAATTTCCCTTTTATAAAATTAAGATTTTTTTTTAATTTACTGACTTTTTGATGTTTAGACTCTATCAACAAGGGTTCAGTAAAATATAAACAGATGGTTCGATATAATCGTAACAATTTAATTCTCTTAGCATTTTTATGTCACGTCAATAACGCAAAATGTCACATCCATAACGCTGGAATTGCCCAAAAGATCTTTCCAAGAACAGCACAACCTCCCGAAGAGAGAGATTTAAAATCAGACTGAAGAAAAGAGAACCAGGTTTATTTATTACGACAAACGGAAGGCTGTTGCTTAGGCACAGCACTGACTAAAGAGAGGGGGAGAATTACTAAACTTGGAAGACACACTGTTGACTTTTAAACACACAGGAGTGGAAGAGGAAGTAACTACTGCGCAGCTCTGCAAATCACAGGCAGATGTGATGCCAGGACAAGAACAATCGAAGGAAAAGATGTGGAGCAGCAGAGAGCTGTTAAGAGTTTGACAGGAGACATGTATGTGATCAAAACCAGAACTCCTTAAACCAGTATTATTCAACTTCAAGGTCAGCCTCTCTCTTATGAGAATCATTTGTCGTATGAAATGCTCCCTGCTTGGTGGCTGTATGCGACTGCAGCGTAAGCTGCTCATTGGAGGCTTACTTGGCAGGATCAGGCATCTGGGTGCAGAGGACGCGAAGAGACTGGAAACTCTTGCGGATGGAATGAATGTTGGCCATGCCCATGAACACCACCTCGCAGTTAGGGTAGTACTCTACAGGAGAGAACAACAGACATCTGTCTCAGCCACGTACATAAAACCAAAAACATTTGAGCTGAGACCAGTGATTTCTTGTAATGAATCAACTCATTGAACTATCATATGGCGAAATGAGAATGCCTGACAGGAAACATTAATGTCAATGAAGCTGTTACAGAGGAATGAGGGTGAGAGAGCACCTGGACATTCACATCCCCCTCCTTTGGCCCTGTTGGCCACGGCTGCCGCGTACGACCTGGCATCCAGGATTAGAAGTTTACGAGGTTGTATGGCCAGTGACTCCACCTCTGAGCTGTTAGTCATGGACGAGTCTACGGTAAGAAACAAGAGGAGTATTAAAAACAAACCACCCCAATGTCTGCTTGCGGAGTATAATCAAAATCGTTCAAACTTGTAAATGGGCTAATCAAGATTTATGGGTAAATAAGATTTTACGGTGTTGGATTTTTGTCCTAACACTTTAAAGAACAAATAAATGTATATAGGTTTGAAACAACCTGAGGGCGAGTAAATGATGACAGAATTTTTTATTGTGTGAACTATCCCTTCAGTGTCTCTTGGCTAGATAACTTTAGTGGCTTTAATCTAATAATATACTTCACCAGCAATCAGAATGTCTATAGGAACACAACATGGCTGATGAAATGTGACTGATGAAATGTTGGTATCATGACATCCCTGTCACTTACCGAAGTCAACATCCGAGAGGTCAGCTCCGTTGGTGTACGAGCCGTTGGAAAGCCCTTTACGGGAGCTGCCGTCCACTGCACAGGCTCTGGCGATAGACTGCACCAGGTGCTCATCATCTGCGTTTCTCCAGCCCCACCAGCTGACCTCAGGCTGACCGCAGCGAGCTATCACCGCCCCTGTGCTCTGGTGCCTGGAGGAAAGAGTACAGCTTAGTGATAAACAATCATTTATTTTCCATCGTGTTGTGGCGTTGCTCCTTTGATGTGTGGTGACAGATCTCCTCCATACACTCTTTTGATTGGCTGTGATGGTGTCTAGCAACATTTTCTCACTCACAAAGCGCTCAACACGTCTTGAACGTGGTGTCAGATTTTGGTCAAAACGAGATTTAAGACAGACTGACCTGTAAACCACAGCGGGGATTCTCTTCCAGGAGCGGAAGGTGCCCACGTTGTCCAACTCTGTATCTGTAATCCAGGCTGGCACCAGCAGCAGTTGAGGGTAACTGGAACACATCCTGGCAAAGCCAGGGGGCAAACGGAGGGCAGTGTTATCAGAGCAGGGCATGGGGCTGATTGATGCCCATCTCAAGTCATCTGTGTGTCCCGGGCAGGATGAGTTCAAATGCGTTTAAACACAGAGATCCCATTTGTGTTATGAAACTCACTTGTAATTCTTGTTGATCTCAGATATTCTCCAGGCGTTCTGGGTGTCGAAGCCCATCCGCTCCACCTCATTATGAAGACGTGATGTCACATGTTCACCTGATCAATGGAGGCGATAAAGAGAGTAGAAAAACAAGAGAAAGTGATAAATGCAGAAGGGAGGCAGACAGTCGTGCCTAACCAGGCAAGCAGAGGAAGTTATCTAAATATCTCTAACCTTTTAAAGATTTGACAAAAATATTGTTAAAATGAGTCAGTATGCAATAAAAACACTGAACAGCTCCCTGATGAAGCACCTGGTCTGCAAAGATCCCCGTGCTGTTCCTTCTCCACACACCACGCGTGGAAGGCGAAAGAAAAGAGGTCTTCTAAGTGAGATGGAGGACGGACTGCGGCGCTCAGCCTCTTCAGCCACTCCTGACCCTGCTCAAAGGTGGAGAACTGGCACCTGTCAAAACACATGGCGATGACTGCATCAGTGACTGACAGAACGGAGATGAACGGGCAAACAGGATAAACAAAGATTTCAGCTGCGTGTGTGTGAGTGCAGAAGTCTCTCACCTGATGACCTTGCAGTCTTTGCAGGTGATGAGGAGCTGGAACATGTCCCGACATTCTACACTTTCTATCATCTGAAGGGGAACCTAAGAGAGACAAACACAGAGTGAGACAGTGAGCGAGACAGAAAGAGACAGATCAGACAGACAAGTGCCATTATTGTGTGAGTTCAGCATCAACACACCACACCACACAGCGTCTGTGCCCAGACCACAAACTAAGCACAAACTACGCAAAGGATTAAATCCACCTGATTCACACATTTTTAGTAGGGATGTTACGATTCACCGTGAGCCGGTTGAAAATCAATTACAATATGTGACGATTCAAGTCGTTTGTGATGTGAAATGAATGGCAATACGTGTTTTGAAAAGCAGGGGCCGCTGTGTTTACCGCAAACTTGGTTAACGTCGATTTGCTGATATTTCTCAGAAAATGTTAAAAACATCCAAGTTATGAAAAGCTCTTAGCTTGAGAGTTTTGATTAATTCCTTTTTTGGGGGGGGGGATTTGTTTTTAAATTGCAATTTAGTTTTGTTTTTTGGCATAAAATATATTTTTATTTTGCACAAATGAAAAGGGCAGTTGTTACCTCCCTAACTTTAGACCTGGGCTTTGAGTTTATCAACATAATTTGTTAGTGATTAAAGTCTACAGCTTGTTTTTAGACAAACTCATTCATTGTTCTACAGCTCCAGAACATTAAGCTTGAACTTCGTCATGCCCGTCAGCAGCAATCATACGTGTATGTTCTGTTGTATATTTAATTGGTTTGCACTTATTTTCTTTATTCTTTTAAATATCCCTGCTTGTAAAGTTGTATTTTACGCATATATATATATATATACACAAATCTGTATTTTTTTTAAACATATTTTTATTCTTTGTTAGACCAAGGGTCTGAGAGTGACGAAATTTCAATCCTCTATATGCATGAACTATAAATGTGGCAGAATTGACAATAAAGCAGACTTTGACTTTGGTGTGTGTGGACAGCTCTGCAACGCAGTTCCTCTTTTAAACTTTGGAACTTGCGCGTGATCACACGTCGACCAACCCCATGCAACTCCTGATATAATAAAGTGCCCCAAACTGCAGCTCGCCACAGCATGCAGACAAAGCGTTCTGTGATTACTTACTGACACCTCACACGAACAATTCTGTTCACAAAGACAGAGAGAAAGAGAATGAAGAGCTTTGCCCGGATCATGAGATGAATGTGCACAGTTCGAGTTTTGGCTTGCTTGATGTGCCCACATTCCTGGGCTGCGGTTTAATTCCATCGCATTAACCTGACCACATTCCTCGGGTATTTGCTGAAGGGGCATGAAAGACTGCAACACACATGATAACATCTCAAAGATCTGTTTTAAATTATCACTCCGCACACTTTGCTGCTTTCCACGGTCACCGTTTTTTAACCACGGTGAGGAGTGACCCATAATGAACTGTTTCATGATGACACAATATAACAGCGCACAAACTGTACAGTTGCTCTTACAACACTTGTGTTGCCTCACTCATAGCGCTGTGGTCACGCCAGCGCAGCTACGCAACACACTGTGTCTCAAACACACACATCAAACACACACACCCTCTTTCACAGGCACACAGAGAGTCACACTCATTTACTCTGGTGAATATGTGACTGTCACAGATCAGATCTGATGAATCAGCTCGTGCGAGCGCTGAACCATTCAGCTACAAACCCATCCATCTATTCACTTACAAAGAGCACAGATGAGAGAAAGTTCTGCTGTATATGCGACCTACCCCCGGCATTATCTTCATGCTGTCGGTTACTACCAAAGTTTGTCACTTATATTTGCGAGTTGACAAAAATGCACTTAATAAAAGAATAGCAAGCGATCTCAAGAGCTATTTAAGTTGTAGTGTCAGAATCAGTCTTAAAGTGGGTCTGGCATGAGCAGAGGGTTTCTGGATCATGTCTGCTGAGGTAGTACAGTACAGCAGATTATGGTTGATCAGGTTGAAAGCATGGAGGTGTACGATTCCCAATTAAAAAGCCACTGCAACCATGGCAACAGGCTCAAGAAAAACTAATAGACCAAGCTGCTCAATACACACACATAGCTCCTGTGGCCCGCCGTCCCTAAATACCCTTGAAATAAACTGTGGCTTCTAAATTTAGCAGCGTTCCCAGCACAGCACAGTCTTTGAGAGACCACGAGACACATTCACTACAGCAAAATACTTCACTTTATCCTGGAATTATTCATGTAAACCAGCAGCAGGTGAGCAAGGCTACGATCGCACAAGTAGCAAGCGCTTGATTTTCTGCTCAATTTCTATTTAAAGAATCTGATTCTGACATAAGCAGGCGAAGCTGCACTGGCCCGTAATTATGTGCGCAATCATGACAAATGTTGACCTAACTAATGATACATTGTGTGCTTGAAACGTAAATTGTACTCATAAACATGTGACACTCACATTAACAACAGACTCTTTAAACTTGATGTGCAGACGGTAGGGGGACATGGCGATGACGGCATCCTCTGCCCGGCCAACGAACTTTGTAAATTCTCCATGGAGCTCTGGAAAGGGCACCTGCAACGACAACATCGACAACGAATGCCACCGTTTACATGCAACCAAACATCTACCACCAATTTCTTTTACTTATATTAACATTTTCAAAACATGTAGGGAAAAGAAAAGGTTCTTTGTATGACTAAGGCTGATAAACTCCATTCTTTAGTGTGCACAAGAACGCAAAGTGGGAGAAGCAGTTCACTTGTAATTAGATGAAACTTTTCAGTAGTGACATATCGAAATTTACCAACAAAGTCTGCCACTTAAATGTATCTACCGCCTTCGCAGAGCATTGCGTAATGCATTATGGGATTGGCTTATCAGCAGTGGACATCCAAAGATGCACAAAATCTAATGATAGCTTGATTAATGCTAAAACGCAAAAAAATCATAAATTTGGTGATGAGCTAGAAGAAAAATCACTTCAAGCAGAAGATACCGAAGTCTTAATCTCTGTTTACCTGAAGGTCGTCTTCCTCCAGGACGGGGGGCTTCCGAGGGAAGATGTGATTGGCCTGGATGCACTCCAGACTCTGCTCCCCCTCCTCCTCCTGTGAGACAAAACATGAGATTTAACCCCTCACAAACACAATACACATTCCTGCTAACAGCCTCTTTATCAAACGCTAAACGTTGTAAATAGTGTTGACTCAAGTCACTTACCAGTTTTATCACTCTCTGCGGCCAAACGTCAACCTGATACGGATATAACATTGCGCCACTGCTCATGACTAAACCCGAGATTAAAACTCGGAACAGCTCAGGTAAACTGAGGACAAAGTCATCACAGCATTTCCTAAACCCATACTACTGTTGGCTGGGGTTCAGGTCGGCACAACAGATGTAAGACCAAAGGCAGTGTTTGCCATGACTGTGAGGTCACTTCTGTTATTTGTGACATGACAGGCACTCCTGTAACTAAATACAGTGTAACAGCTTTACGTAAGCATGTCGGGACACTGGGCTATGGTAAAACATAGCTGCTCACTTCAACAAATGCAATTATGATCACGTACACCATCAGAATATCCATTCAAAAAGCACAGCAGTCTGAAGTTTGAACACGTTCATTTTTTATTAAACTACAGCAAACAGCAAATCAAGAATTAGGTAGTGATAAAAATGCTAAACAAAATGACCATCGTTCTTTCAACTAACTTCATGAGGTGAGTTTTTGTTAGTTTTGCTGAAAAAATCCAATATAGACACATAATTTGCCTACCCCACGCACAAAACTAAATTCAAGGCTTTGCAACAAAAATCTGAAAAATTAGACCTTTGACCGGTAGTGTAGATGATAACTGCCTAAACTAAATTTGTCTGGCAAGACCCTGTTAGAGTTTAGCCTTTAGAGTAGTTTTAGATCCACCCACAGTCTCAAAGCTCCGGCGTGCTCAGAATAAGCCATTCCATTCACCTCTGTACAAAGGAATAAGGCTACGGGCCAGCGCTAGCCTTGAACGTTCAGATTGGTAAAGAATGTTTGGACTCTGGTTCCACAAATAGGGGGCACACTGTGTGAGAAGCAGGCCACGTTGCTATGTCTGACTCAAACATAAGAGTCTTCAGGACAGGATCAGGTTGTGTCCCAAAGTGCCGCCCACTGACTGGAACCAACCCATTATAGGCCTACTTAGTCTCTTGTCGGTCTGCGTTTAGATATTCTCGTCAGTCTATGCTGTTATCGCTACTAAGTTTGAGTTGCAGGCTTGATGGATATGTATACACTGGCAATAACATGGGAGTGGGGGGGTTTGGACATGCATGTATGAGATCTGATTATAAATCTTTATTATAACCATATAAAACCTATAAAGTAGGGGTGGGAATCTTTTGGTAACTCATGATTCGATTCATATCGATTCTTGGTATCACGAATCGATGCAAAAATTACGTATTTCCAGATTATTAGACTGAATATCAGTAGATATCACTGCGCCAAGCCTACTGTCCACCACTGAATAAAGATATAACAACAAACCAAATGACTTCCAGTCACAATTTCCATTGTCTGAGAAGAAATAACTATTAATATTTATAAACAGCATGACAATTTCAACAACAACAACAGGAGGCAGTGCTGTGCTGGACTGTCCAGACGACAAACGAAAGCAATCGGCAAATCACATGACACAATCAGCGGGTAAAAGAAAACACTTGGAAACTTTAAAATAACCAAAAACGACAGCTTTATTTGATTAATGATTGGCTTAAAGTAGAAAAAATATGTCTATGGGCTAGATAAACGGCCAATAAATACACAGCAGCACTCTTTCTATGGCACTGTGAGAGGCGTAGTTGGCACAGAAAACTCTGTCACCTACAGGCTCAAGCAACGGCTTGAGATTGGACGCGAAAGAAATCAGTCTTATAAGAAATTACCTCATTCCAGGACTTATATCGTAAAAATGTATTGACGGCAAACATCAGAACAACGCGGTAAGTAACCGCGGTATAAGCAGGATAATAGATTCCGGTCTGTTGAATTCTTAGAAAATAATGCACACCCCGAGGTGTAACAGCAACTTCGTGCATTACCACCTCGGGGTGTGCATTATTTTCTAAGAATTCAAGGGCCCGTCATCTAAGATTCCTTATATTTCACCAGGGGTGGACTGAGGCACAAATTCAGGCCGGGAAATCCCAGACTCATCCAGGCCACAAACCACAACTAGAAACCATAAACTATTTTTTAATAAATGTGGATGCGTTGTAATCATCACACAATACGCCTTATATATTATATGCTTAAATTGTGTGTGTGAAGAGAAACAATCGCAAAGTGCTGTCAATAATCTCTCCTTCACTGCTTTACGTCTGTCTTCCCTTTAAATGTTATTGATGTTAGAAACGCGAATGTCACTTTGTTGACGGTCCCTAAATTCAAAAATATCGAATGTACAACATCAAGCAAACTTTATGTCAGTCTTCAAGGGTGTGCTTTGGTGGACAAATGTCAAGAGCGTGTTATTGTAGAACGAAAGTACGTCAATATTGATGTGTGAGCAGGAACCTCCCTTCAAGCATGCAGAATTATTTTGCTCGTGCAGAAAACTGGACACTCGCCCTTAAATGCTCTCAGCTCGCATAGCTGGCAGCAGGCCAAATCAGTCGACAGGCTACCGGCAATCGTCCTGGTTCTCGCCATGGTCAGTCCGGGGCTGCATGACACACACCAGTTTAAATACACCAGACATTAATCGGTCTGGCTCACATACTGTTCTATGAGTAATCTGGCAATCACATGCATAAACCAAACAAACAAGCAGGTCTGAAATGACAAAATCAGCGTTTATAAAACGTTCAGGTATGTGTGTGTGTACACAAGATAGTCGTCTGTGTGTAGCGCTGACAATGGGCATACACACTTCAGTACACACGCTAGAGGGGCCAGACCAGGGGCGGGCCATAATGGGCACAGAATTACAGTGCACACAAACAGAAAACCAAATAAACAAGAAAACGCACAACTCATTAAGAATGTATAAACAAACACATTCATCAGCATTCACACAGAGACCGAACGAATGTGTTTAAACTGTCAGCACAGACGTGCATAAGGCATGATTCATTAAAGAAATACACACACACCCACAAACAGGAACGTGAGAAACAAAGCAGATACCTCGCTGTTATTGCACACTTTCTGTTCCTTCTGATGGGTGACATGTTTATCTGTGTTAAAAAGTAGTCGAATGACTGTAAGCCATGGCCTTGATGATGGACTTTTGAATAATAAATGGTGTTTATGGATGCATATCAGCTACTTGACCAAGGCGTCAATTATGGCAAATCTAATCAGATTCTGTAGCTGGAAGTGTTTTATAACAAGCAGAACGTTAGTGACATTCACACATTTTTTGTCAGTTGGTCCGTCTAAAGAGAGCATTGATTCCGGACGAGACTTTGACACCCAGCGCCGTTCATTTCAGCTGGTTTAAAGCCAGACCAATCAATGAGCAGCTTCACATTCAGCTTCTGAACCACTGTCGGGCAGCTTTGCATAAGGACAAGAGAGATTCTGGTAATGTTTGTTTACCATAGCCACGGTGAAGGAGTGTGGGTGCAGGACTGTCTGTCTTGTTCCGCTTGTTCGCTCAGTGACTTTAGTCTGTATAAAACAAAACAAAGCAACTTTCAAACATAAAATACTGAAAATACAGGTGTATCATTTTTTTAGATATATTTCCCAGCTGCAACTGAAGCATGCATGTTTCTTGTTCTTACCAAAATCCTGAAGGCAATGAGGTGATGTTTGTTTCAGATGATCCTGTGTACCACCGTCGTTCAGTTATGACATTGAAACCTGAGAAGAAGGAGAATAAAGTCAGACCATCATCTTCCACAATGTGGCTTTTCACAGTTTGGTTAATATCTCTGTGGGCAAAAGTGTGCGTCTGGAGTGGTTGAGTAGAGCTTTCAGAAAACATATGGGGAAAGGACGACCATCTCCAGTATTATCTCATATAATGAAAATATTTTTTGGGGATACAAATGACTTTACTAGGACATTTCAAAGTTTAATTGTTCTTAAGTCAACAAGCAAATATTCAACACACAATATTGATACGCCTTGCCCTCGATAAGCACAACTGTACGGAACAATTAATATGACATGACTTCAACAATAGTTAAGCTAGTAGTATTTTAATAGTGTTTTGCTGGAGGAAAAGGCATTTCTCTTCAAAGTGTATTATATCAACTTGTGCGAGTACATTATTATATACAGTGCATGGCTTCAAGATAAAAAGATATATACTAAAACTCAACTGAACTTCAAAAAAGTCTGTTTACTAGAAGACGTGCCTTACAAAACGCCATTTGATTATAATATCTTTACTATGGAAATAACACTTTAATTCATATGCATCCAAACTAAAAAAAAAGACCAAACCATTTAAGTGGGTGCAATGTAAGTAACCTTGTGTGTCATATGGACTGTGTGCAGCGAGTTCATGGCCAGAAGACGTGCAGACGCATTCTACCGGTGGAGGCCACATTCATGCAGACTGGAAACCACAGATAAAACATATCTCTCACAGACAAACTCTCATGTTTACTACAGCTAACGGGCGATACGAGGGTCACTCCTCTGATTGGTCCCGTATCTAGTGACTGCTAAAACAACACTGTAATATTGGATCGCATGTGAATCGCTCCATGTACAAACATAAAATTTTATTAAATTAAATGAGTCAGTCTTGTGCCGTGATCCCAAGCAAAACATTTTCATACTGGCCCGTATCCAAAAACACACCTCCAGGTAGAAGGTTCTCTTTACACACCGCAAAACTGCTGGGGGTTCACAAAGCCCGCTGTGACAAACACAGTCTTTCTGGAGAATTCTCGACTTGCATTCAGGTCATCTGACTGCAGGTGGGCAGAAGAAGCGTTCAGTGTTTCTGTTCATCTCAGGTGTCACTCCTACAATCCTGCAGGTCAAGCCAGATTGTGCGCTCTCATTCCTTAACCAACCCGGGGACTGATTCAGTTTCATTATACTAAAAAGCACACCGCATTTAGGTGCCTGTATGGGAACGGTGCAGTTTTTAATTTGCCTCCGATGACTTCATCGGTGATTAAACTGGTATAAAAAACAAGGCATTTAGCTTTTTAAACGATAACACTGACAACAGTTTGCCTAGTTCTGCAAAATTTCCTAAAACCTACAAGCACAGTTCCTATAGTATAGTTTTCTGGGAGTCGATTAAACTAAATCTGAAACTTAGAAGTGTGAATGTCATTGGATTACGTAATACAAACAAAGTGGAATTTTTGTCAGAGAAACTGCATTGAGGTTTACTAGAGTGAAGTTTGTAAGACATCGATTGAGATCGACGTGAAGAGCAACAGTTCAACTACGCCTTCTTCTTATCTCCACAAACTTTCGTTTTAAAATCAGATTAACAACAGATGTTTTATAGCCATTAGAAAGAAGAAAAAAGCTCTACGATCATTCGTATGGAGATGACATATTGATATTTTGTGTGACATACATATCAAAACACATCTTCATCTTATGAACCACGAACTGATGTCCGTCATTTAATTTGTTGGGCTGCCATGAGCTTCATTCACAAACTGAAACACCCGCCCCCCTTACCCTAGTTTACAATCGATTAGCCAGACTACACACACAGTTACAGCAAACGCACAATCATTCATGGTTAATCTACTGTTGTGTTTGAATGGCACACATGTGCACTGATTAGGCAAACTGGCCTAATTCCTAACCAGATTCATTTCATTCCAGCCAAACGCACACCATGACACGGGTTCACCGCACATGAGAAATCAGACACCAAAACAAGAGCAGAAGGGTATTGTAAAATCATCCAGCGGCATAACAAACCAAACACGTGTTACTGTTGTTTCCAGGCCTCCTCCAAAAATCACCATGGTAACCAGTTTCCATCAAAATATCACTTACTTGTGCTACCAAAAAATGGATCGAACAGACATGACACGTCACTGCAATTAAAGATGAGAAATAATAATAGTCGGAAAGTAAGTTTCTATCAATCATACACCATTTTTGTGCAATACATAACTTGATTTGTAGGTCACCCAAATACCGCAAATACTACAATTGCTGAGTGAAAATGAAAATAAGAAAGCTTTTTATAATACGAGGTGCAATTTCACTTTTTCAAGGTCACCTTAGATCAATTTAGATACATTTTAATTGCTTTATTGCAATTTAGATCCGTTTCATCCCAATGACAGTCGCTGTAACACAATTGTAATATTTATCGTAAACTGGTTTCCAGAAGTATCTGTCAGAAAGTGTAAACAATTGCAAATGTTTGTCAGAAAGTGGTCGCTATGGGGAATGTTTGTCAGAAGCTGGTTACCATGGCGAATTTTTGTCAGGGGCTCGAGCTCGACCTGTCAGTCAGTGGCGCGGCAGCTGATTCACTGACTGACCGGAGCGCGAGCGAACTAAACTGACGAAATTGAGTAGAACGGACGCGTTTCCGCTTTCTCCGGAGATGAAGTTTAAACCAGACGTACTTAGTTACAACGAGCTTAGGGACCCAACGCATTTTAACCCTTCAGACGAGGCATTTATAACGTTTCTCCTCAGCCGAGGCCCGTGTCGGTGTCTGATGTTGTTGTTGTTGTCGCGAGGCGGAGGGCGGACCCCTCGGATAAGGCCTCAAACCACCGCGAAAAACAGCCGCACCCCGAATCAAAAGCATCTGCTTCACTCACCTGATGGCAGTCTGCAAATTTGCTTTCTTCCGAGCCGCACGAGTCGAGATTAAAGACGAACAAATCGACAAATTGCACCTCGTAGCCATTTGCAGAGTCGGCCCGTCCCACTGTGGAGTCCCGTCGTCATCACAGCCTCTCCGGCGTCAGACGCATATTGCGTCATCACGTACGGAAGACGGAGCTCTCGTCGTGGAGGAGGGGCGGATATGTAAACGTTAATAGAATGACGTAATGACAACAATGGCTAGATGTAAGGTTTGAAATTATTATTGTAGACATTAGAAATTGGATTTTAATGAAGTCTATTGGTCCGTTAGATTTCATGCGGCGACGCAACAGGCGGATGACAACGATTTGCGATTCGCTCTCGCGGTACTTTGATGTCATCCTCCTATCGGATCACATGTTTGTTGTCATTTCATTTAGATCACGTGTTTTTAAAATCGGATGGACGTAAAATGAAAGTAAAAGCATTTGTGCTTTGTGCTTTGGTTTTAACATTTACAATATTATACGAGGTTTAAAAACAACTTAACAAATTAGCATTTAAAATAACTATGGGCAAACTTGTGGATTTTTCTAATTATGAACAAATTGTTTGAAAATTACAATTAAAAAAAACACGTGACAATTTCCCCCACTTGACATTTATCTAAAATTGACTAATAGTTCATTTTGCTTTAATTTATAATCTTTTAAAATTTTGTTTACTTATTGACTCCTTTATTTTTTATAGAAATGCTCTGTATTTGATTTAGATGTTTGAAACCAACATACACAACCTCTGCTTGAGCGATCTCTCCATTTGACAACTATGGTCCATATCAGGGAACTAAGAAAGAGAGACCCTTAGTAAGATTCTGAAGTATAATAAAACACACAAACACACACACACAAGAGGTTTATACAATTATGTACTGTATTCAATAATGACTTGGTACATTTTGTGATTAAAAGACACATGACATTAGACATTTATTTGTCCTCTCTTTAACAACCAAAGCTTTAAGTGCTCTGCCATGGTAAGGTCATGGGAAATGTGCGCAAACATACCAGAACATAAGAAACTGGAAAGAGAAAAACCCTTTGACAGAGTGCATTTACTGCCAGTATTTCAGTGCAAAAGAGCAACAAGTAGAATTTTGCCTTTTGCTTTGAATTTCATACAAACTACAGAGTCTCGTTCACATACAAACTTCACACACACACACACACGTCATTTTAAACAGATCTGACTTTAAAGTCCGAACTTCATGTCTGACGGTTCATTGAAACGTTGAATTTCTAATATTTAAATAATTTAAAACCAGTGTTTCTGAGGGCTCCAGGATATTCATATTTAAACGTACTCAAGCACCAGAGATATTTAAGTATAATCTTGTTTTGGCTGCGTCATTTATGACCTTTAATTCAATGATATGGGAAAAGACATTTTGTGACCCATAACTCACTCAATGCGGCATTTTCTATTATTACCCGCAGGATGTGATCGTTCCAGCGCTGAAACAAAACTACAATAAACAAACAACATCCACAGTCTTTAAAACGGAAAAATAAGCATGCAGAATTCAACTGTAACAAGTAAGGAAAGGATTCCGGCAAATAATCAAAATAGTTTCGAACAGTCATAAAATCTGTTTTCATCTTTGTCACACGAAGGATTTTGACATTGAGATGATTTTTTGGACCTTCGATGCAGAATGCACACGGTCGGCGGCTGGTTGCCCTTTATATAAACATAATATGAGTATGTATCATAGTACATGGCCTCCGCGCTATTTCAATGCATATAAATCACATCATCATCAGTCAAAGGAAACGCACCGCTAGATTTGCACTTCGTTGAGAACGTCGCTGAAAGAAATGGAAGCAGATGGCGGTTAGGAACAGTAAACGTTGACCAGTGGTACGACCTGACAGGTTTTGTAAAGCTTAGAGAAGCAAGTCTACCCTGAGAGAAGTTTCTAGAACATGGGCAAGCTTGCCAGACCACCCCTGGCTCTATGTGTTTGGTTAATAGAACTGTACACTCTTATTTAAATATCGTCAGCACGCTAGTTTCAAGGACCTAAGATATATCCTTCTCAGTAAATGTGTAATATTTATCTATATATCTATATACATACAGTATGTGTTTGAGATCCGGTTCTGTTATCACGTGTGCAAGTGTTTTCTTACAACCGCCACGAGACACGAAGACCTGCGGAGTGGTCAGAATAGATGCCGTCCCTTCAATTTGCGAGTGTGATGCATGACACAGTAGGAAAACATCTAAGTGTTGAAATAAATAATAAATCAATAAAAATCAATAAATAAAAACACTTGATGTAACACCAGTAGTACAATTACGCTGATCAAACATTACATGAGAATTCTTTTTGCGGCTTTAGATGCTTTTGAAACAGTTTGCAAGTTTCAAAACGCTGCGTTTTATTCAAAACAAATTTGACAAAATAAACTGTTTTTTGTGTGTGTTGTGTGTTGGTCATTGTGGTCAGAACGTTTTGTGTATTTCTGTTTGGTGGTGTTTCGTACATACACACAACCATGAACACAAACCCTTCATGTTTCTGTCATCAACAGTTTGAAGTGAATCTCGCTGGGCAAGAACATTAACAAACTCTCAACATGTTTATAGTGACCCGAATACCTCTAAATTTGATTTAGTGTCACACATTTGAAGGTGAGGAGGTTTATTACATGAATGCACATTAAGGAAAGTGCTTTTGGCCATTTAAACTTATTTGTTCCTCTCTCTAAAACTCCACTCGTCAACCAACCCAGTATCAACAAACTGTGCATAAAATGATTGACAGGCAAGGTTACGTATGGTGAACAATGTTGATCAAAAATGCGTGGCCACAACATTATAATTTTAATGGCAACACTTTAGAATGAGGTTTTATTCGTTCACAATTAGTTTATGCATTAGCTAACATGAACTAACAATGAACAAAACTTCTAGCATTTATTGATATTAATTCATGCTAATTTGAATAATTAAAATCAAATGTTGTCACTGTTAACATTAGTTATTTTACCATGAACTAACATAAATACCTTTATTTACATAAACGTACATTAACAAGCATTAAAAAATGCTGGAAAACTAAATTGTGAATTGTTAGCTAATGCTTTTACAAATGTTTACGAATAGCACCTTATTGTAAAGTGTTTCCATCTTAATGAGACCTGAATCTACTGAAGTAGAAAGAGCACCTGTTAACAAGTTTTAAAATCACTGCGTGCTCATGGGACGTATACAAATGAAATAAAGCACATTAAAAACAAATTCGTCCGATTTAAGTGCATTTTCAACTCCCTGCTTACATGTATTTTGATTCATAAACAGACCTGGACGTTACGCTGTTGCAGATGAACGTAAAGACACTCGTGTCACATCTGTACTATATTCTATAAGATGCCCATGAGATCTGTTCTATATACCAGTGTGTTTTAATCTCACGTGTGACACTTTTTTCCAAACTTCTCTCGCCACCTGTGACCGAAACTGCATTAATAATCAAAACACATGCTATCAATCCCCACCCGTCTCTCCATCAGCGGTCTTTGAGGCTTGTTCCCAACATACACACGCTTTTGTATTCAAACGTTCGGGCAGAAAAGCATTGACTGGTGTATCAGGAGCTACAGGTTACAGAAAACACACCGGCTGTGTGTGTGAGAGAGAGAGAAAGAGAGAGACAGCGGCTCTCCAGGATCAGGTCTCCAACCAAAAATGACACGTTTGCTACAGAAATGATAAAAAACAACATTTCTACCGTTGGACTTTTTACACTTTCTTTTTTCTTGTTTTTTGCTGTATTTTCTCTTTTTTTTATAGTATCGCTCAAGTATATCACAGGTTACTAGCTAAAGAGGAAAGTCGAGGGTAAATTATGATCCATGCTACATCTTGTTCAGAGAAGGCTATTGCAGACGTTTTTTTTTCCTACGACACACAATCACACGTTGTACGCTTGTAAAACAAAAGTTCCAAAACAGGTCACCGAGAAACTAAATACATATGCAATGTTCACTATTTAGAGTCTTTAAGGACTATCCCTCGGTCAATATGAAGCTGTCGCACGTCACATGACTTCGCTGTCCCGTCTTAAAGACAAAAGTTGAAAAACTGCTATTTAAAAATTAGCAAATTTGGTCATTGTCTCTGTTTTTCTTTTAATAAGTAGTGCTTTTGATGGCTTAAGACGAGGTCTTTTAATTCAATAATCTCACCCAGTGGCAATCTACCAGACGTCAGTGCGCATTTCATGACACTGCAAAGTCTTCACGTGCGAGAATTCTTCTCTCCTTCGCTGTTTAAAACCAAACCCAGATAGTGCTGTCACAAAGTTATTTTATCAAAATACCTAAAACATGTTTATAAATATTTGTCGACTGCTTTTTTCCTAAAATTCGCGAGATGTTTTTCGTCGCAGGGCCACAATAGTGTTTCTGTGCCAATCCTCGTGATGAAACAGACGCCCGTGATGGGTGCTCGTACATCTCTAAAACTCCCACTCGAGCGTCTCCTCCCTGTTGGCGGCTCGCTCCAGCCGATGGATGATGTTATTGAGGTTGGCCATCTTCTCGTTGCGCCTCTGAGTGCTTCTGTTGAGTTTGGAGTTGAGCAACGGTGACTCCAGGCCGTGGTTGGCAGGATGATGGCCGGAGTTGGTGCCGGCGGCGGGCGGGTTGGATGGCGACGGAGAAATGGGGGCGGAAGATGACGGGACGGGTGAAACCGACATCATGAGGCCGGGGGAAGACGCGGCTGACGGCGAGTTGAGGGAAACCTCCAGACTGCTGCGGGACGGCTCCGACGAAGCCTTGAAGCTAACTGGGGTCCTCGGGCGACTTCTCCAGATCCTCCGCTTCGTGTGAGCTGTTCCTCTGCGTGCTCTCCACTGACACACACTGACTGCGGCCCGCCTCTTCATCCCTGACGCCCTGAGGACGCTGTGAGGTCAGGTCCGGGTCACTTTTCAGCTGAGTGAACTGGACGCCGGAAAAGAATTTCGCCTGTCTCGACCTGAAGCCCTCATCATCATCTTGATCATGTACCTCCTGTTTGACCGTGAAGCGTCGGGGGTCAGCGCTCACAGGACGGCTACGGCCGGCAGAGGACCTCCTGTCTTCACGATCAGAGACGGGGCTGTGGGACGCCAGAGGGGAGCAATTGTTGTGCTCGGCATCAGTGTCGTTGTCATGGAGACCCTCCATCAGAACTTCCCGTCTCATTCGAGACCTGTTAAGAGAGAAAATAAAACAATTTAATCTGCTTTATGTGCAATATTTACACTATACAACAGGCAAACGTAAACATTTCAAACATTGGAATGTCACATTGTTGTCCTAATTTGGATTTTGCTAAAATCAATTCAATTTCGAATGCATATAAATTGTTAAATTAAATAGACATGGCAGCCTGAATCAGGAGATGGTACACAAAAATGTGCTAATACCACTTTTATCCCATAAGAAAAAATACTGTAGTGAACGATATTATATACTTTGGTTTTAGTAGAAATTTAATGAACAGTTTGTACAGGACCACCACATTAAGACTGTAAGGGGCCCTTCATACACCAGAATGACAGCCTTCAGTCACACAATCTTAAAAACCACATTTATTTTGCTGAAATAAAAGCCAAAATATCTAAAAAATGTAAAATATACACAATTATCACTGCATTAACTATGCACATACTCCTATAATAACACAGCTCCACTGGATGATTATGTATAAAAAAGAAATGATCCGATTGCCTGATAAAAGCAATTATAGTCTTTAATTACTCGTATTGAAGTTTTTTGGAAACAAGATTTAAAAATGATAAAGAAAATCCTGTTTCATAATTAATTATCGGCAGCACATACTGACCCTAAGTAAGGGATAATGTACAGGCACCCGGTTGTTATCGCAGAAATAAGCCCCGACAGTCTGATCTTGTTTCACACTGGAGGGGCTTATTTCACAATAACATCCGGCTACTTGTACATTATCCCGTTTATTACATGGCTTTTTGGCACATGAGAAAAATACTGGACGTGAATTTGAAATATTCTATAAGCTCTTACTGAATGCAGACCTTCCGCGAGGAAATTGCTGTTCACTTTGGGTGTTAAGATAAGAAACGACGTTCAAATCTCAGGAACCTTCAATTTGGTTGAATCATTTGTAAATATAATGTCATTAAAAGACATATTTATATTAAGTTTGTCAAAAAACCTGTCACAATGATTTGTTATACCGTGTGTTATTCGTTTTGAGAGGTTGTTATCTGGGAAAAACGAACCTGCAAAAATATCCCGACTGGCCAATCAGAATCAAGCATTCCAACAAGCCGGGTAATAAGTTTAAATAACAGCATTTCTTAGCGATATTGGGGCGAGGATTAGCAAAGTCTGTGGCAGGAGAGAGAGATGGAAGAGGAACGGTGAGGGTCATGTAAGGAATAATTGACTCCGGCCCGTTCAATTACTCGAAACTACTTCGAATAATTGAATAGACCGGAGTCGATTACTCCGCTTATACCACACCACAGGACATTGTTCAAATGTTTAATTTCAATGTTAGTCATGTTATCGCTGTTAAAATGCTGTTGATGGTAGGACTGCTTTTCTTTCTTGTGCATCTCATTTCAGTTAGAGCGAGCCACGTGTGTGTGGCCTTGTTTATATATCTCGGAAGGGACCAAAACCTGAATGTACACCAGCTCATGGGGACTCGTGTCGCTGTGGGTACCAAAATTGAGGTCCCCACGGCACAAAAGCTTATAAATTGTACATAACCATATTTTCGAAAATCTAATATTGCAAAACGTTTTCTATGATCTTTAGGTTTAGGGGTTGAGTTAGGGGTAGGGAATAGAATAAAAAGCTGTTTATTGAAATGAAACTGAACACATTTCCATTAACAGTAAAGTTTGACATTATAAAGGTCAGGATCAGGGTGCAGTGTGGGGTAATGGCCTGTAGGCTACACTATAACCTTTCTGTTGATTCATCTAAGGTGCTTTGGACTGTAATGCGTTCAGCAGAATTTAACCGTAGCATTTTATTGAAAGTTAATGCATACCCATAGAATGTTGGTCAACCAAACAGATTGAGGCATTCAACAGCCCTGTGGTATAAGTGCAAATAACACACACCTGTCTTGTTGCAGTGAGTGGCTTCGGGAGCTCGGAGAAAAGCAGCCAAAAAGCGGAAAGCTGAGAGAGAGAAACTGGTGTGAGGACTCGTGCGCGTATGCTGAACATTGTGAGAGAGCTGCGATCAACTGTCTTTATTTGTGTTAATGTTTGTGGAGGCTCATGTTTTATTTTGAACTTTGTCAGAGAGTAAATAAACGCGCAAGCAAGTAAATCCGAACCTGTTTTCCTTCCTTACATTGACATGCTTTACACAAAATAAAATGGCTTTTTTTCTTCTTCTTTGGATTTAGTGTAAATAGTAGTTAGATGATATTGATAGTCTTCTTCTTAATAGTGGCAGCTACTGTTTGCACCGAAGTATTGTTAAAATAACAGAGTGTAAATCATTACATTTATTGAAATGATTAAAATGATGGTAACTTATTGAGATAATAAAGTCCTACATCTAGCTCTTACTTTATCCTACATTTTATGATTCAACACTTCACTGCACAAAGTGTTTTTGACTATTTTTGTAGTACAAATATCTAAACATTCCTAAATCAAGATGCACTTTCTTGACAAAAATAGTGAACCAAGATATTTAGTCTCTTTTTAAGGAAAAAATGAGTAAATGGCAAAAACAAGAAAAAAATCTGCCAATGGGGTGAGAAAAATAAACTTTACCGCATGAGAAGAAGGACAAACAAAATACAAGTTTATTTTTCTCTCGTCGTTGGCAGATTTTTTTGCTTGTCTTCACCATAAACGTACTTAATTCTTATATTTTACTCCTTAAAAAGAGACTTTCCTTGTCAAGCAATCTTATATTCATTTATGAAGCTTGAGATATTTTTACCAAAAACATGACAAAAATGCTTAAAAAGAATATCATTTTTTGCAGTGTTGTTAATTTAACTGAAAATAAATGTCCTCATGATCTGATATGTGATGGAAAAAGGCAAAATATCAAATTTGACATGAGCTGGAATCAAACCCGGGTCTCCGGCATGTCTACACAGAGTTTAGGTCTTACACCATTGGCATCGCTCTTCCAAATGTTGTCATTCTTACTCTTTCTCTATTACAATCAGATACTGGTGTGCAGAACATTCATATTTTATACTAACAAGTTGAGCTATTTGCGCTCAGTATAACTTAAATAGACAATCCATCTTTTTTTCCACATCACTGTGACCCCGGCCCGCACCCTGGGCTTAAGCTCGTGCATTAATGTGGCCCTGAGTATGTAGTTGAGTAACTTATGTAAATGAATAATCTGTACTATAGTATTATAGTTGATTATTGTTTATGTATACTTCAGTATTCTAAATGATTAACAATTGATAAAATGATGTGGTCTACCTACCATAGTAGACTGCAGTTAACTACTTACTATTCTTAATGTACTACAATATTCTATAAAAATAAGTATAGTAAACTGACTTTAGTAAGTGTAGTAAATACTGTAGTATTCTTTAAACTATAAAAACTATTGGAGCCTTGATACACACTATAAAGTATTGTAAAAACTAAAGTATACTACAGTATTACGGAGTTCATTTGTCAGACTGCAAAGGTCGAGTGAGGCACATTATATTATTTTGTATTTCAATGCAAACATTTATATCTGGATATCATTATCAAATAAAGCAGGTTTACATCATTCCAGCATTTCATTCATTTCCCCTTTTGTCCACAAGGTGGAGCCAAACGCTCAATAAATGTTTTGATTGTCGGTATGAGTTGAGATAACTACAGTATTATAAATGGCATATTTACTCTCTTAGTATAGGAAGTGATACACAGAAAGGAGAGGATCGTGACCTGTAGTTGTGGAACCAGTTGATGACGGTGTTGGTTTTGAGGTTGAGTTGGGCAGCCAGCTGCTCAATGGTGTGTTGTGATGGATACGGCTCCTGGAGATACGCTCTCTTCAGAGCCTCCTTCTCCTCGGCGGCCAGCACCACTCTGGGCTTCTTCGCTTGACCGAACGGACAGATCTCCAGCTGGGTCAGACCCGGACTGATGCAGTCTGAATGGGCGCCAAGGGAATCGCTGTCTGAGCCCGGACTCAGCAGACCGTAACGTCGCTTCAGATAGGCTGAAGAAAACAAGACAGGGATTTATAACAGGCACTTTCATTTGTTCACTCAGAGCACTTCCATCATCAGGAAAAAACCCAGCGGCGGCTTTAAACACGGTTTTATTATACCAAACCAACCGGCTATCAACCGCAACATTTGATTCAAATCCAACAACAAATGAGGAGGGACATTGAAGTCTTTTGTGCCATTTCAAGTTAATTTGCAAACAATTGGTTGTCTGTTTTTACATAAAAATTATAAACAAATGAATTGTACATGTGATGCAGTTGTGTATTGACCTCTCATTTATACTCATACAATGACTCTAGATTAATCTTTTCTATTTATATTTCAAAGAAAAACAAAGCTCCAACTATTGGTAATCATTTTCACACCATATACATTTATTTAATAGTATTTACTATAGTAAATTGTAGTAAAATTCCTAGATACTATAATGTTTTTGAACATTACTATAATAAACACAACAGAATGCTATACTATATTAATGAAACGCTTTTATAATACTTTATATTATATTAATAACTCAGAACATTACTGTATACTGCGGTACGTTTTCATTTGGGTGTTGACAAGTGATGTCACCCGTACGACGAAATAAACCGAAGCAGCTCATGGTCTTCAATTGTTCCCACATATAAACTTAACTGTTAAAAAAGGTTTTGAAATGCATCATGGGATTTGTCTTAAAGGCCAATAAATTTGAATAAAATAATGTGATTAAAATAATTCACTCGCTAACCTTTCTTCTCCATTTTCTTGACATCGCGCAGCTTCTCGACGTTATGCGGATCGTTGAGCCACAGCTGCATGCGGACGAACGGCTCGCGGCCCTTCAGACTGAGTTTATGCCAGGGTTTGGGTCGGGACAGCAGGTCTGATACTGAACCCTGGGTCAATCCCAGAATGCTCTCTCCAAACAGACGTTGACCTGCACACAGACACAGATTAAGTGTATTTATAATGAGATTTCACTGAATTCGAGCGGTTAAAATGATAAACATGTGGTACTGTAATTCAATGTCACTCACCTAAGTTGTTGTCCGTCAGAACCTCTTTCACTCTCTTGGTGATGGCGTATGTGTCCAGCTCTGGAGACATGGCCACCAGTTCCTGTATGCCCAGCGGCGTGTGCGGCTGATGGGGGGCGATCGTCCCCGGGGGGGCTTTACCTCCGTGAGGTTCCACATGCTGAGGCTGCTGGTTCTCTTTACTGCTCTCCAGAGCGAGACTAGCCGGCTCCAGACTCATGTTGGGTCGGTCATCGGGACTCGGAGGAGGGGATGGCGACGAGCGGGTCGTCACTGGGCTCTTATCTGAGAACAAAGCCCCGACAACGATGATATAAGTTTAGACGGTTGGTTCAGCAATACATAGGCTGGCGAAACTAACATCTTCAAAATGTGATTTTTGCCCAAAGCAGTGTGTGTAAGAGATGCTTTATGATCAGTGTGTGTTGAGGCCACGGCCGACACTCACCCTGGCTCGGGTTGGACATCTGTGCGAGTCCCTGACCCAGCTGATCCACCAGCCACAGCTGCATTCGTATGAACGGCTCGCGGCCCTTCTGAGTGAGTTTACTCCAGGGCTTCGGTCTGGATAACATGTCGCTCACGCTACCCTGAGACAAACCCAACACCTACGACAAACAAGGAGAGACAGACGTGATCAAATAGACTTACAAAACGAGTTTCCTGTAAAAGGTGTAAACTTGAGTTAACATTTACGCCACTAGGTGGCAGCAGAGGACAGTTCAAAGGTTTTCATGTCATATGAGAGTGATTATTCACCCAAAAAATGTAAATTCTGTCATTGTTTACTCACCTTCGAGTTACAAATGTGAATAAATGTCTTTGTTCTGATGAACACAGAGAAAGATATTTGGAAGAATGCTTGTAACCAAACAGACCTTTACACCCATTGACTCCCATAGTAGGAAAAACTACTTGATCATTTATTTTGTTCTGTTGAACACAAAAGAAGAGATTTTGAAGAATGTGGGACGGCATACAGTTCTGAGGCACTTTTGAATAACATAGTTTTTTTCTACTATGGGAGTCAATGGGGGTTCAGATCTGTTTTGTCATCACATTGATAGGGGATCACCAACAGCCTGTTTTGTGTCACTCTTGTGGTTAAAAGGAGATCACAAAAAGAAGAATAGATGGATTCGTATAATTACAGGGTGTTTCTGCACACAATGACTCAATTTCTGGTAGATAAAATTTAAAAGTGCATTTTCTGAGATTGCGGGCCTTTAAGTCAAAGTTTAAGACCACCTCTTAAGAGCATTTTTGAGAAGTTTTATACATACGGGCCCTGGGCTCGTATTCACAAAACATCTTAGGAGAAACTATTAAAAATATTGGACCTGTCATTGCTTTATTTAGGACTCCCAAATGTTTGTGCTTAGAATATTTCACAAAGCGTTATAGCGCTAAAACCAACTCACAACAATCCTAAAATGGCTGTAACACAAGCTGTCTGCCTAGAAAACTAAGCATTTTAATAACAATGAGCTTAACCATAAAGACTACTGATATCTGTTTCTGAGACAGGCAAAATGCTTACAATTAGCTGAACATCCTTTATATATTCTTTAATATTAACATATAGTTTATTTGCAAAATATAACACCTTTTTAAAATCATGTTGTTTATTGTGTTTTATTGTATTTGTCAGTTGTATTTTTACTTTGTAAAAACAATAAAAACACAAACCGTTCCATTGATATTAATGGGAATGCACAATACAAACATGAAAAGTATTCCTCAAATAAACTCTCCACTTGTTTAATTAGTTACTTATTGTATATTTTATCATCTTAATATATGGCAACAATTACATTTAAAATCCTTTATTTGAATATGTGTACAATTCTATTTTAAATCTTCAATAATATATGTCAGCATGATACCTCATTCTATGATGTTTCTATGAATAAATGACTGACATAGACCCATGCTCTATCAGCCAATCACTGTGGCCATAGTCAGAAAGCTTGATGACATCATCCAACGAGGTCAACCCGCCCTTTCTCATAGCTTAAGATTTCTTTCTGCGGCTTAGTAAAAGTTGCTCTCAGCAGCGTTGTGAATAGGTTTTAAGAGGAAACCCTTCGCTATAGACTTAGATTAAATGCTTTGTGAATACGGCCCAGAATAGTATCAGATTTCATAAGTGTGTTACTTGTGTTTTGAGAAAGTAAATCAAGTCAGTTTGACTTTATCGTGTGGCTGTTTATGAGGGTCAAAATCAGATGGTTAAACACCAGACGCATAACGAGTCACAAATGGTGCAAACTAGGTTTAATAAATCTGTGCCTGAGAAAAGAAAAAAAGATCAAAACTTTAGATCTGGACTCACCTTCTCTCCAAAGATCCTCTGGCAGATTCCGTTCTTAGCCAGCTTCTCCTTCACCTGCCGGGTCAGCTCGAGGGTGTCCACCTCACGGTACATGTACATCTCGTACTGCTCGGGGGTCAGCGGGGGTACCGTGGGTTTCAGGGCTCGGGGGATGTACGTGGGGTAGTACGACACCCGTCCCGGAGCATCTCCGCTGACGGACGAATCGGACTCCACCTTAATCTCCACCGGCCGCCCGGACACAGGCTCGTCCTCCGGCGCGGACGCCTCCTCGCCATTGGCAGGGCAGTCGCCGTTCTCCATCCGCAGCCAGGACCGAGGCACAGACGAGTGACCCGTCGAAGAGGAGGAGGAGAGAGAGGGTGAGACGGAGGTGAAGGGTCGAGAGGTGCCGCCCGCGCCCAACACGACCGAGTTGCGCTCCGAAGACCAGTGCTGGTCGAAGTAAGCTCCGGCTTCTCCGATCTCCGACTTCACCTTCCGGATGATGTTCTGCACGAAGGCGGCGGGCGACACGACGCTGAGAGGCACGTGAGGGCCGTTAGTGGAATTGGACAGGACCGCGGGCACAGGGGTGCCCTCCTCTTGTTTGATGAAGGGCGGTGTGGGGGGAGGCTGACTCTTGGTGGGATCCTGCAGGCCGAGACGCTCGCTGGTGGAACGCCCGACCGCACACCTCCATCTCCAGCAGGGCCTGCTGCTGGGCCTGCATCTCTCGACGGGCCTGTTCCAGAATGTTCTTAATGGTTTCGTCTGAACTGCTGCTCTCACGAGAACTGTTACGACCCGACGAACAGCCCAGAGACGATTTACAATCGCCTGCCCGACACACAAACGCACAACTTTACAATGATATGCCAATAAAAATATCCTCATCAAAATAAATCGAACATTTGTTTTAAGACCGTGATTATGTTAGACTTCCAGCAAGAAAAACATGTTGCAGGGAACATGCATAACATGTTCATATCACGATAATTAGTGAATATGATATCACGGTATTACTTATATTGCAAAAGGGGGTTAAAAACAACAGTATCGTCCTTGATGGAAACTTAAAAAAGAAACGTTCATAATTTATATTAATAATGATATTATTCATACATTTTATTAATAAATATGAATAGTAATCCTACTAATAAATATGAATAATATTATTAATAAAGTATGATATTAATAAATGAAAATATTAAATGAACTTTATAACGTAATGTTTTATGTTAAATTTAGTTTAAGTTTTATGTGATATATCTATCTAAGTTTCTTTCACTTATCAATAGAGCTGTCAAACGATTAATCACGATGAATCGCATCCAGAACAACAGTTTGTGTTTATAAATACATACACATATATGCTTGCATTTAAGAAACACATAAAATATAAAAATACTAAACATTTATTTGTAATTCAAATTATTGGTAAATATAATTCATTCACATTAAAAACAAATTTATACATATTATGTAAAGCCAACCTTTTATTCTGGATGCGATTAATCGCGATGAATCGTTTGACAGCCCTGCTTATCAAGTTTATAAGCCACATTTCTCATCCCATAAACCGTATGTTTTTAGTACATTACCTCTCTGAGACTGGATCTCCTTCTTGGCCTGTTCCAGAATGTTCTTGATGGCATCGTCTGACCCAGTTTCAGGAGTTCGGATGCGAGGAGTGATGCTCCCTGTCGGAGAGCACAGAGAGAGACAGGAGGTGAGGCGAGTGGGCCGGCTGATCAGAGAACAGCTCTAAAGCCTGGCTTTTGACGGCTAGATCAATGGCGGCCTTTGAGAACCTGGCATCGGGTGGGGGTGAGGCGACACGTGAATGCTTTACTTTCAAAGCGGAGAAAGGAAACAGAAGTCAGAGCATCACAACAAACACAGAGCGGAAGCCCGGCGCTGATGGAGCGGGGATGATAGAAACCCTGATCGATTCATTTGAGGATCTGAAATGATTCTTTGGACTTTAGAAGGATGAAATAACTTTAGGAAGTCAGATGGGCTTCTGGGATCGCTCAAAGTCAATCCATTAAACGTTAGCGAACCTCATGGAAATCTAGGGTGGGAACTCAGAAATGTTTGAATGCCGGTTATGTGAGTAAAGCTGTTTATGTGCTTGAATGAGGAAAGACTAAAAAAGCAGGAAAAAGACATCAGTTCACCCCCTGAAACATTGAAAAAAGCTTTATTTTTAAAAATTAAGTTTTGTGACGATTAAGTGCGTCCTCCCAATTTCCAGGACTGCACTGGAAAAAACAATTAAATGATTATTGTTATTCAGTACCGATCCTAGACGTCTGGGGGCCCAAAACAAACTTGTGAGTGGCCCCTACACAGATAATTAAAATAAGATGTAGGCCTAAACATGACTGCAAACTATAAGAAATTAACATTACACATTAAACTAGGGGTTCATTTATACTTGAACAATCAAGTGTATAATTAAGTTGAAATGTTGATTGACCTAACGCTTGGCTCTGGAACTCTCTAGCTGCTAAAAAAAGTGAAACATTCTGTGTTTTTATTACCAAATGAGTGATCTACTACCAAAAATAATGCATGATAAATAAAATTTACTCAAAAAAAGATACGAAAATGCATCAATAATTCTCTAAATGTGATGGCACAGACAAAAAAACGACATATCATGGGCAAACAAATATAGTGTTCAAATAATGTGTAAATCTGTACTGGAGAATTGTTTTGCAAGTAAATCATTGCGTAACTTTGCAAAACTAGATAATAGTTATTAAATTAATTACGTATTTAAAAGGAAATTTCCAAATGTTTCCTCTAATGGGGATTTAACAATAGTGTCTTGTTTTCAGTAGTATTTTTGATTCTGTACTCAAGGGGGCCCCCTGGTGGTGTGGGGCCCTACGTTCTGTTATGAATAAAACATAACATGAGCATAACAATGCGCTTCATTCATTTTTCAACACATTATCTGTTAGTCTGTATGAGTTCCCTCACCTCTCTGCCGAACCTGAATGGTGCGTAAGGCCAGAATGTTCTGTTCGTCTGACAGGAACTGCTTCATTTTAATGAAAGGCTCCTTGCCCTTGACCGTGAGCTTCCTCCAGGGTTTGGGTCGGGCCAGGATCTCACTGACCGACCCCTGCGACAGACCCAGCACATAGTGACCGAACACACGCTGGCCGATGTTGTGCTTCAGCAGCTGTTCTTTCACCTGAAAAGCAATTTCTGACGTGTCTAACTGATCGTCATCTGAACCGCCCGAGCTACCGCTCTCTGATTGGTCGCTGGGCATGCCCGTCTCCACAGCGACAGACGAAGAGGAGTTCTGATTGGCTGACATGAGGGCGGCTTTGGCGGCGTAGAGCGCGGTGGGAAACGCCATGATGGAGGTGCCGTCTTTCTTGAAGAGGGGCGACAGGAGCTGCTTCTGCAGAAGTAGATCTCCGGGAAGTTTCTCACACGAGAAGGGCGACACCGAGTAGGGCCGGGGCAGTTCATGGGCGGAGGAAGGTGCGTCGTTGTTGGACGGTACCGGGCTGGAGGAAGCGTGACCATCTGTGGGCAGTGTTCCAGGAGGGGATGAATATGACCCCGCGGGGCGAACCGTGTCCTTGCTTGAGTCCACAGAATGACGCTCATCTTAAATAAAAACACACACAGTATACAGCAGTTTAACATCATGATGGTTGAACACGTAGATATATAAACATAGATGCCTCAATAACATCTGTTTGAATGAGCTGGGATTTACACAAGTCGTCTGGTTGAGAAAGCTATATAAAAAAAATCAAATGTTTTGTGTTGTTGTGAAGATCCAAACATTTTCATTGCTTAACTAACACAATACAACAAGACAAAGCAAGATCATTTTGGTTAAATAAAATCAAAACTTTAAAAATATACATTTTTATTGAAATCAAATAAAATATAAAAAACTTTCAATAAACAAATTTTATTTAATGTTGCCTCAAAAAATTAAATAATATAATAATAAACAAAAATTTAAATTCAATAAAAATAAATTACTCTTAAATAGTAACATAAAATAGCAAATAAATAATAAAATGAAAAAAACATATAACAGAACTGCTAAAAATGTAACTAAAATGAACACAAACTTAATAAAATATTAATACAAGAACTAAATATTAATACAACTCAAAACAAATCTATAATAACTAAGATAAAGGTGATATGTTATTTAGTTTCTTCAAGAATTAAAATCTCCAGCAAAATTGTGACATCACTTGACTTTTTATGTAAGTGACGATAGCAAACGTTGACTGTTCCAAGATGGCGGACGCATCAATGTGTCCAGTTGAAATGAAATATTGACACATCTCTTACCACTGTTGTGTAGCACTCTGACTTTGTCAAGATATTTGTGAGAGGACAGAAAGGCGTGTTTGTCCAGCAGAAGAGCCTCAGCGGTTTTGCTTGATTCCTGCACACACACGCACACACACGCAGTTAAATTCTGATGAATGGATGTCGGTGGCCGTGTGGATTCACATTAAGCGGGACTCCAGCCGTTCATGTGCATTACTGTGGTATGTCCTCATTGACAGAAGGAGGCCGCACAAATATCAATATAATGCAAAGATTTTGTTTTAACTAAAGATCCTGTGTGTGTGTTGGGTTGTTCACCTGGGAAGTTCCATTGGCTGATGCCAGTTTCATGGCTCTCAGAATACTGCAGGACAAACAAACATACATCATGTTAAAGAGTAAATATTTTCAGATTTTTAAGGTCGTACTTTGGTTTATTGGGTGTCGAAGAACAAGTTCAAGTACATACGCAGTGTATAAACACTTTTGTTTTCTAATAATAGGCAGTTCTTATTATCTCACTTCTTGACTGACTCTCGAATGATTTGTTTAGCGAGTTATCTGTCTAAGCCCCTCCTTTCTTTCAGCTTACTCTGATCTGATTGGTCGGATGGTCTTGTATGCTGTGATAGGTCTACTGCATGCAGTGTCTCAAAGTAGACGGGCATTAGACCGAGTGACGCAAATCTGACATGAAACTGAAATGAGAACGACAGGCGACTCGTTTGCAGGATTCAAAGTCAACACCCCTAATTAAGCCAATCACTTAATTATTCGTTCAATTTCCGCTTTACACCTTTGGCAGACTGCTGACATTCACACACAGCAACATTACAAACCGCATGAAATTTAATTTTAAGGACATTGTAATAGTTACTCTACAACATCTAAATTTCTACATGTCATCTGTTTCGACACGTTTATATTTAAAAATATTTATTTAATGGATCGCTTCTAGCTACCAATACGTTGTATTCTCACATTTATTGCGTTTAGATCCCCATCGTAGATTTCTGCACATTTAAAAAAAAATAAGAAAAAATGCACGAATGACATAATAAAGTCTCTGTTGTGTGTTTGTGTGAAACTTCACCTGAGTTCTGTTTTAATCTCTTCATAGTCCATCTGAGACTGAAGTTTCGCCTCCAGCGCCTGTAAACAGACAATCGGCGCGTCACTTGATCAGTTTTGTGTTGTACGACATGTACACTTTAGGTTTATTTCCGTACTTTTCGATACATGTGTTAAAGTCAAATGACATCAAACTGACACCTCCCACAAAATCCGACATGACAGATTTAATTATACATCAATATTATAAGAAGTTTCATTATTTTAACCAAAATATAAATGTGACAACAAATGGCAAAAACGTACAGTTGCAAATCTTGCGCAGAGAATATGATCATATAAGCGTCTCACCTCTATGGCTTCTGATTTACAGGCCAGTTGCCGTTCCAGCTCCGCGATCCGATTGGCCGACGAGTCTCGGACTTCCTGTAAAGTGAACTGAAGTCTCTGGACGCTCTCGAGCAGTCTGAGAATCTCTCTGTCCTTGGTGAACAGCACCGCTTCCAGCCGCGACAGTGAGCGCTCGTCCGTCTCATCCGCGTCTCCCTCCTGTGACCAGAAATGAAAGAGGGAGTGAAGGACAGAGTCGGGGGAGTGGCGGAGCCCACATGAGAATCTCTTTTTCAACTTCAAAATATCCAACTTCCTATAATCATAAAGCGTCAAAGAGCCACTAATGATGTTCCAGTGTGATGGGAGGCGGCGCTCATTCCTGTTAAGGTGGCAATTTGCAGCGATGCGGTTCGCCTGCCTTTCATCTGAAAGTCTCACCTCCTTGGGTCCGTCTTTTGACGGGCGGGTCCCTTTAGATGTGCTCTGAGAGGAGGCGAGCTGCTCACTCAGTCTCTTCACTGCCCTCTGGGCGACATCTGCTCTCTGCCATCAAACACACAAAGTTTGTCAAACTCTCTTCTCACTTCTGGTGTGTCAGTGGCCCCAAAAAGTGTTTGTTAACTTAAAGTTACAGTTCACACAAAAATGATGTCATCATTGGTTTATTCTCAAGTCGTGTCAAACCTGTGTGAGTTTCTGTCTTTGGCAGAACACAAGAGAAGATATTCCGAAAAATGTCTATAGCAAAATAAAACTGAACTCCATCGACTTCCAGTGTATGATCACATTTCTCAAAATATCTTCTTAACATCCACATGAGGGGGAATAAATGATGACAGAATTATCGTTTTTGTGTGATCTGTCCCGCACACTCAACCGATTTCATTTTAACTTAATGGACACTCACAACCTCTCATCAACAAAACCAGAATGTCTTCTTGTACAACTGTCTGTTTTGATTTTGGCCTCTTGAATGGTAATGTCTAAGCAAAAAACACATTATTTTGATCAGATTTCAAGCGGTCATATTTTTGTTTTTACGTAGCCAGGTTTACTACAGCTAACTAAACCATAACTGTTAAAACATTTCGGTTAATTGAAATCAAATCAAATGTCAGAACTTGAAATACTTCTACAGCACTTGCTGAGCCAACTTTTCATATATTGTGCGATAAGATTTGTTTTGGTCGTGCACCAATTTTACGTTGAAGTGCGTGCTTTTGTGGCATTCTATTGTAGGAACTTAATTTACACAAAAATGAAATGTTGCCTTTGCAATAAAGTGAAATAAATAAACAGAAACTAAATTAAAACCAAAACTGAAATAAAATAAATAAAAGAGCAGAATGATGAATAAACAAACAGACAAATTGAACACAAGTACATAAATAATTGTTTACATTTAAAAAAAAATGTATAGTCATATTTATTTTGATTTAATTTTTAGCCATGTAGTTAAGTAAAAGTTGATTCAACAACAAAAAAAATGAAAAAAATATTTGGTAAAGTATCTATCCTTACAAACTTTAACTATGGTTATATTGTTGTCAACGAGTACTAACCGTGTTTTTGACATTTTGATCATCACATGTATAACCATGATTTTACTAAAAAAGCTTAATTTAGGTTTACCGTGTTTCAACCACAATAACCACTTTACGTTTTCATTTGTAATAGTGCTCTCTACATTTTGGGCCCATGACACTTGCAACAGGCTTTGAACATCGTGAAGTCAAATACAGCATCGACATTGATAAGAATCACACGCCAAAATGATCAAAAACTCAAAATCAATGATCCTTCTGTCCCAACACATCTCGTGATAACCTGAACGTATAGAGATGTACATGTGCTCTCTCTCTCTCTCTCTCTGTTCTGCTGAGGCGTGTGTTTACTTGCAGCCACTTTCTTCCCCAACTGTTTACCTGCTCCGTCACACTCGGCCTGCTAATTAATGACTCATTTTCGAATCATTTATCTAAGAGCTGCTGGCGAAGGGAGAAAGAGCAAAACACGGCGGAGAAAAGGGAAGCAATCAGCGCAATGAGGGAACAAACAGCCCTCGCCGCACACGGCACTCATCTCTCGGCATCTCTCTCCTGTCCTCCGCACGGCACCGTGGGAAAGAGCGGCTGCTAATCACGGCCCTCGAGCGAGGATGAGGATGAGGAAGAGGGGCCGGGGGGTGTCTCATTAAACTCCGCGCTTGATTACCGAGGTGATTATCTTCACGAGCGTCGTCTCAATCAGAGGCTGAGAGGAGAGCATCTCACTCACCTGGTTGGCCTTCTCCAGGTCTGCCATCAGCGCGCCCGTCTCCTCCACCCTGAAACATAGGACGCCACGTTTACATTTATGCATTTTAACCGGAAAGGGATAGAGCTTTTAAGAAACGAAAAGACATTTGGGCAGTAAAAGAACCAATTTACAAGTGTAAGGGACTTTAATTTGTGCCGAGTAATTGCTTGGAGAGACGGTGGACACGGTGTGCTTTCGTGCGACGGAAACGCGTGTCATCTAGTCATTATCTGAGCGTTTTATATTTAAGTGTTTCTTTTACGCTGATGTGAGGCTGTTAAAAGTTTATAGTATCAACACCCGAGTGCTAAAAAAGTAATACTAAGAGTATTTACTATTTACGCTGGGGTGCCGCTTAAATGCGATTTGCACGCCGCGGTAACGGCACAGACTCCAGAGGAACCCCATAAAGCACACACGGAAGAAATAAATGAATGAACACGAGTTGAAAAGTTCTTCGGGGAGTCGCCCGGGTGCGAGGTTTGCTGTCATTAGAGGCGCGTGAGTCATCTCTCATCCGGCGCTGTTTAACATCGATGTATCCCAACATGCCAGCACGCGCGCTCGGCACAATCACGGCGCTCGCTCTCATCCCAACAGCGTCTCTGGGAGATTATTCATGAGGTTTGTTTGAAGTTCAACAGTTTCCTCTTAGTCATCAGGGAGTTGATTTTCAAAAGGTGCAGAGGCAGAATAACAGAGAAGTGAAAGATTGATTAAACGCAAGAATCTCCCAGATCGCGCTAAACAAAGATAGCTTCTCAATTACACTAGATTTGCTTTAAGAGCACAATCAGACGTCTGAAGAGAGCGGTTCTCCACACACTCGTGCTTCCAACGCTACTCTACGTTTCTTTCATGTGTCTATACATCGCTAATGTGACCGTGACCGTTTTCTCAGAACGAGGAACCAGGACCAGTGTTTTAGACGAGAGAATCACTCGGACCGAACAAAAACTTGAGCTGAACTGTAGAAGAGTCACAGATGAGATCTATTGTTATTTCTCATGGATGTCAACAAGATTGAATAGATGCAGAAGAGACTTGAGCGAATGATATTTCTCCTGAGAAATCAAAAGTCAATATTATTGAAGATCTCAATTTCAACTCAAACATTTCTCATGGAATTGAACCAAATCCAAATAATTTTATCTTGACCATCTTCATTCATTGACACTTCGGTACTCTTCACGTGTTTCAACAATTATTGTTTCTATTTCTCACACGCGACTTGAATGAATCTGAATACAAAGTTGTGGTTTCTTACTTTGTCGTCATTTCCTTGTCATATTTACGCCTCATCTCCTGCAGCTCAGATCGGGCCAGGCTCAGCGCTGTACAGACAAGAGAAACGGCTTTAATTCTTGACCTCTGACCTCACATCAGAACAGATGACCTCACGGTGTGATGTGGATCTTACATGACTGAAGGGCTCTGATCCGCTCCTCGGCCGGGTCGAGTCTGACGGGCACAGCAGCGTCTGATTCATCTTCCTCTCTGTAGAAAACACACGGACACATCAGAACACTGAGAAAGTCACAGAGACCCCGCAGAGAAATCACAGCAGAAACCCACCGATGATTTCACTGACGACGAAAGCGTACTTTCATGTGACGTAAATATCATACTTATAGTAAATAGTACGTGTACGATGTAAGATTTCTGTGTGCATGAAATATCCAGATGCATTGCCAAGATGTGCATTATGTAACACTGTGTGAAATGTTGTATCCCACAATGCAATGCACTCAAATAGATTTTACAGCGATTGAAACATTGTGACTTTTAACATCTGTTCTTTGTTTCATTATTTGATTGGCTGTTGAAAATGTTTTTAATGAACGACTGAAAAAATAAACTCAAAAGATAACAGTGTGATGTAAATTGTAAAAGTTAACCTGTTGACTCATGAGATTAAATGTTTCTTAATGGATTTTCTCAGCATGACAATTTATCTGTAAATAAAAATTGGGATGTTTAACAAGTCATTTGCATTCTTTGTTTGGCAAAATGTTTAAATGATTGAAACTGAAATATTATCTTATTTAATTATATTATACAATATATAATAACATGTTAGCTTTTTAAATATAATCAAAACATATATATTAATATAACAAATAATAATACAATTAATATAATAATATATAAATTAATAAAAAAACTACTACTACTACTAATAATTATACATATTATTAAATATAATAATTATACATATTATTAAATATAATAATAAATATATATTATTATAATAAATAATAGTACAATTAATATAATAATAACATATTAATTAACAACAAAACTACTACGAATTATAATAATAATAATAAATATTAAATATAATAAAAAAAATATGAATATAATACATAATAATATATATTAATATAATAAATAATAATACATTAAATATAATAATAATATATTCATTAGCAACAAAACTACTATTACTATTACTACTACTAATAATAATAATACATACTATTAAATATAATAATACATATTATTTATATAATAAATACAAATGTAAATATTATATTATTTAATATAATATTTTTCACAAACAACAGACTTCATCAGCAGTGCTGTTATTTTAGTTCAGTGTTTATTGTGTTTGATCTGCAGTGTGTGTGTGTGTGTGTGTATTTGTGTGTGTTCACTCACCCCTTTTGATGCTCATGATGGTTTTTGAGTGGCGTGTCATCGCCCTGCGTGTCCTGTGTGCTGTTTGGTGTCATCCTACGAGGCCGCTGTGTGGACGCCTCCCCTGTATCTATGGTAACGGAGTCCTTCTCCGTGTGCTCTATACAGAGTTATTCAAAAATTACATTTTAAATGTTTAACTTGCATTAACAATTGTACAATTGCTAAACTCTAGCTAAAAATTACCATAAATTCTCATATTTTTACAGATGTTGTTTAAGATTTTAATTTCAAATTAATTTCATTTAAGAACATCAGAAATCAATCTGAAACCAGCTCAATTGTGTGTGTGTGTGTGTGTGTGTGTGTTTTGTGTGTAATACACAGTATATGAGTGAGTGTTTTAGTGTATATGTGAGTGTGTGTTAAGTGTTGAGTAAGTGTGTGTCTTTTATGTTTAAGTGTGTTTAAAGGGGTCATATGAAACGGCTCAAACAATATTATGTTTTTTTTAAGATGAAATGTAATGTGTTAACACGATTAAAGGTTAAAAATGCATGTTTGTATCTCCTCTTTGCTCCGTCACTCTAAAACGCGCTGATATTTACAAAGCTCATGGCTCTGAAAAGCGAGGTGTGCTCTGATTGGCCAGTTCACCAGTGTGTAGTGATTGGTGGAATACTGCAAGCATGTGATGTTAATCTAACGCTTCTTACAATATTTGGATCATCAGGTTCCTCTTCAATTGTACTGACAGGTACACCACCTTACTTGCGTTTACATTTGGGTGGTCTTAGTCAAATCAGACCACCAACTGACGTAGATTTGTGGGGGTGTGGTTACACGAGGCAGTCTCAGGCAGGTCTGGGTGAACAATCGCTTTTAGATTCAATGCATCTTTTGTTCCCACACTTTAATTTCTGTGTGTCTTATACATGCATGGGCAACTTATAACACACCAAAGACACAGAAAAACACGTATTTTCGCCATATGACCCCTTTAAATGCATGTGGGTTTATGTCAGTGTGTGTTTGTGAGAGAGAAGGTTTTTGAGGAAATGTTAGTGTGTACAGAATAAATGAATATGTGGGCATGCGCATATTGTGTGTGTGTGTCTTTTAATGTGTATAAATAAATGTGTGTGTGTGTATCTCTCCATTAATGTGTTTTAATAAATGTCTGTGTGTGTGTGTGTGTGTGTGTGTGTGTGTGTGCGCACGTGTTTGTTAATGTGTTTAAATAAATGTGTGTGTGTGTCTTTTAATGTGTATAAATAAATGTGTGTGTGTGTGTGTATCTCTCCATTAATGTGTTTTAATAAATGTCTGTGTGTGTGTGTGTGTGTGTGTGTGTGCACGCATGTCTGTTAATGTGTTTAAATAAATGTGTGTGTGTGTCTTTTAATATGTTTAAATAAATGTGTGTGTGTGTGTGTCTGTCATTGAATGTGTTTTAATAAATGTGTGTGTGTGTGTGTGTCTGTCAATGAATGTGTTTTAATAAATGTGTGCTTGTCTGTTAATGTGTTTTAAAAGAATTGTGTGTGTGCGAGTGTGTATGTATGTGTGTGTGTGTGTGTGATTGCGTGCCTGTAAATGTGTTTAAATAAATATGTGTGTGTGTGTTTGTGTGCATGTGTCTGTGGATGCGTTTAAATGAATGTGTGTGTGTCTGTTAATCTGTTTAATTAATGTGTGTGTGTGTCTGTAAATGTGTGTAAATAAGTGTGTGTGAGTGTGTGTTAATTTGTTTAAATAAATGTGTGTGTGTGTGTGAGTGACTTTAAATGTGTTTTTTTGCGAGTGAGTGTTTGTGTACGCGTGCAAAGTCAAACCTGCTCTGTTGAGGCAATCCAGAGGTCTTGTCAGGTGGGCCGAGATCTGTGAGATCAGAGCATCACCATCAGGACCAGAATGCTGTAGTTCTGCCAGACGTTCTCCCAGTGAATGTGTGGCTTCTAGCAGCGGAGTCGGATCTGTAAACACACAAACACAAAGATGAAACACACATCCACCACTCTTAAAATCTCATTCCTATTAAAAACATCATTCCCACATCAGGCTGAATTAAGATGCTCCCGCACCACATCAGGCCCGCGCCGTTAAAAACCTCCAACCTCAGCTGCTTAACTCGCTCGCAGATACTTATCTAGACAAATCCAACAAAGTAGAAGAGGATAAAAAGTCAGCCGAAAAAGAAATAGCATATATATATATATATATAAATATAAAGGTGAGATTCTTTAGCACAACAGAGAAGCTGTTTTGCAATGCATGTGTCTCAGCGAGGGGCCCATGGGGCCAACTAGGAGGCGGTTTCTGCGCTAACAAGTCTCCTCTGGATCATTTGATCATTTAAATTATTATGCCAGGAATCCTCAGGAGGCTCCTCGGCTCTCCACATCACAGGGCTGTTTTTAATCTTCCGTCTTCCCTTTCTTCCCCTGAAAAAGTTGGGCTCACAGATGAGCCGTGCTCCCGTTGTGTACCTGGCAAAGGAGGTGACTCCCCGAGCCGCGGCACGGAGCGAGAAGAGGCTCATGGGAGCCGAGCTGACACGACGAGAGGAGCCACGCACACACACACACGCACACAGTGAAGTCTTTCAAAACTCCAAAAGAACAGCAAAACCGCTTCTTTTTGCACACGGACCCCTGACGGCTTTCATCTGGAGCTCTTTGGGCGCGACAGGGGTCCTGAGCTGCTCTCTGAACCCACCCTTCGCACCAAACCACGCTCGCGTTTTCTTCCGGGCCTCCGAACATCTCGGCAAACGGTCGGACGCAAAACATTTCCGGTTTGATTTTCCCGTCCTCTAAATTCAGTTCGAGCGAGGGGGCGAGAGCGGGCCGACGGAGGGTATTTCATAAATCAAGACGTTGAAAACAGTCGGAGAGACTTTAAAGAAGCGCTGTGGATGCACGCGTGTGCTTTGTTACAGAAGCGCGGTGGATGTTGCGTCAGTCACTTGGGACGCTGCTTTTAAGAGCAGTATAACTGGTTTTGCACAAAAGACGGCAGCTTAAATCAGTGAACTTCTGCACGTAAACTCCTTCATCACCTTCTTTTAAGTTGTAATGTTCAAACCCTTCAGGCTTTCGTCTCAAACGCACGCAGCCATCCTTCTCAATCAGACGCCGCCGCCGCGAGACACGTTTGAGAGACGGAGGAAATCGCATTAAGGAAGTGGTGAAATAGATGCGCGTTGCGAGCGCTGAGATATTAAAGTATGTATTTGTGCTTCTGAATGATGCGTCCGGGTGCATTTAGAGACGAATCAAACCAGTCGCGTGTAGATTTGCGCTAATTCTTTGAGAAAGAAAGCGATATTAAAAGTACAAAATGGATGGGCTTGGACACGTACCACGATCACGCCGCACAGTACTTGGTGCTCCGTGAAAATAAATTGTACATAAATGACCGAGATAATCATTTATGAGCGCTATATTAAATACTAGCGTACTTTCCATCTGATGGAAATCAATGCCAGAGAAATGTTTATAAACTTCCTCCTATTGGTACCCGTGCATTGAGAAGCACTCGACCATCCGGACTACCCAACATTGTGTTTCCATGACGACTTTAACATGCATATTCTGCATTTCTTATCAAACCAAAAAAACCTCCTTTAGTTTGATTTATAAGCCTTTTTTCTCTAACGCATAAAAAATGTCCACACAAGGTCACTGGTGCGATGATCATCGTTACACACGTGCTTTAGGGTCAAGGTCAAAGGTCACGTCTGAATGACTGCTGACATCATGCATCACATCTGACATGACACGTCCTCACATGCTGTGTCTGAATGGATGCCAGTTTAAATAAGAACTCATTTTTTAACCTCACACATGTGAGACTATGTTTTTGATGTCTATAAGGGAGTCAAGAGAGACATATTTTAAATGATCAGTATTCATGTCAATCTGTTTTTTCTTTTAAATGGTGTCGCTTTGTGCTGTAAAGTTCACTCATGATGATGAGAAACTATTAGAGAATCAATTCTGAACTGAGGTCATGTCAGACACATAAGAAAGATGAGGTTTACTCTCATTAGCTTTAATGAATGTGTCCTTTACCTCCGTACGTTTTGAATTCCTTCACTAACATCTTCATTACATCAAGTCACATTTACTCAGACAAACTAATTGTCCCCAACATCACTAAAACAATCATAAAGGATAATCCAGAACAAAACATTCACTAGTTGGTTGATTTTGACATGACTCACATGAAGAGTCTGGGGGTGTAAAGTGAATGTAGATTGTCAAGGTCAAATCATCTGGATTTGAGTAAATTTGATGAGAAATGTTTGAGTTGATATTGATATTTTCAATAATATTGACTTCTGATTGCAGCCGAGACAAACCTGAGCTCAGTTTGACACATTGTCGACATCTCTACTGAAAACATCTGAGACACCTTAGCGAAAGTTTATGACTTGGAGAAACATTAAAAAGATCTCATCTGTGATTTTTCTTTCCTAGGATTCGGAGATATTCACACGGTTTGCAAACACAGCGCTCAACGGTTCATTTTCGGTTTTCTCAGTAAACATTATTGAAGACTCGGCAGTGTTCACTGGTCAGTCGGCAGCAGAAACAACAGTGTGTTCATTCCACAGCGATTCGTCTTTTCTTTCTTCTTTAATTAAGATTTCCCGTAGGTCGGCTTTACCTCCGCACCTAATAAATGATGCTTGAAACTCCTCACACGTGTGATGCAACAACTCTCAACTTTCCTCTCATGCGATGACCCAACCCCGTCCCACGAGTCCCATCGATTTCTCTGTAAAGAGGGCAGAGCGGCGGAGAGAGCGGGGCAGCGGTGAGGTGCGGCAGCGTCGCCGGGCGGTGCGACGTGCCAACACGAGCAGGTGTGTCAGGGCGGTCTGTCTTGGCCCTGTCAGCGTTACACCATCATTAGGCAGCGCGGGCGCAGCGGGGAGCGGCGCGCGTCTCTCCGGGCCTCTGTAATTACGCTCTGACATAATTAACCCAGCAAGCCCATTAGCCCAGCACAGAGCGCAAAAAAAGCTGCGCTATAATTATTTGTTGTGTGCATGCTAATGAGAGCAGCTGCGCGCCCATCGTACAACACGAACAAATTAATTTACAAGGCTGAGCTTCCAGGCTTTTTTCTCGGCGCACTCCAAAAACTACCACATCTTGATTTGAGTGGATGTTCACAGTTCAAACGCATCTCTTGTGAGACGATTCGTCCTCCACTGATAAACTGAAGCCGCTTGGCACAGATGTTGCAAGAAACGGAGTTGACATTCCACTGATTCTGACAAAAATCTGCCGACGTGGTTTTGCTTGCTGCAATAGAGATTTGGACCCAAACCCATGAGTACACCATTATTTATTCTCACGTGAGATGAAAACGAACATTATAGCACAGTTAGATGTGGGTTACAACCAGTGTTGGACAAGTTACTCTGAAAAAGTAATTAATTACTAGTAACTAATTACATATTCAATAGTGTAGTTAGATTACTGTAAAAAATACTCTCTCCAAAATGTATTTGATTACATATTACTAATTATTTTCTATATCCTTTATTAATCTTGATTAGTTAAGGCAGGGGTTTTCAACCAGTGGTATGCGGCCCCCTGGTGGTCCGTGGCGGCATTGCATGTGGTCCGTGTCATGCATTCCAGACTACCTAATTTCACTATTAAAATTACTTTTTTTCCATAATTTATTTTTCCAAACATTTCCAGAATATTTGCGCATTGGTGTGAATACTACATTTAATGAAAATATTTAAAATTATTTGAGTTTGAGTTGAGATTCAAACTGACACAGGATAGGCTTGCTTTGCACCTATCAGGTCTATCTTATGCTTTGCTAACATTGTGTTTTGCGTCCCGAACGTCATATACGTACATACACACACACAATAGAGGGCCGCCGATTACTTGTTGGTCAGAATGGTGGTCCCTGGCACAGAACCAGTTGAAAACCCCTGAGTTAAGTGATTCAAGGATAGACATAAAACGGCTCTTTTAATTCATTCAAATAAACGATATAAAACTACATAAAGCGGTATTATTAATTTACCAAAATATTACAAATGAGAGAGAGTTATAAATTAAAGCACGGATTTTTAAGTTAGACTTCGAATTTTGATGTCAATTCCACTTTTAAACACTCATACATTACGCAAAGTATTTAGTTTAATTATATCAGAAATAACTTCTTAAATTACAGAAAAAAACAAGAGTAATCCCTTATTTAACTTTTCAAGTGAAAAGTAATTAAATTACAGTAACTAATTACTTAGTAGCTAGTTACAGCCAAAAAAACAGTCATATAGTCACAGTCCAAATTTACCAAACATGTACCGAGATGCCAAATCAAAAAGTCACAAATATCAAACTAAAGTAAACATGTCAACACGTTCTTCCAAGACAACATCGAACTCATTACCATGGACATACTACGCTCTTTATGTCACTCCGATGTGATATCACGGTATACATTAAAATACCATTTGATTTCAACATGAAGAAAAGAAAAGCATTCTCAAACTCAAAAAGCTCTTCAAAATGTACCCAGATCTGAAGTGCTTGATGAATTATTTAATTTAAACTGAAATTCTATTGATTTTATCCCTTTTATTCCAATATACCCCCATCTCTACCCTTGATTCTCAGCAGTTATAATAACTGTTTTTGAAAAGCCTTGATGAAGAGAGAGAGAAAGACAAACTTTCCTCTCAAAGGCTTTTTTGTTTTAGTGCACTTGTGAAGGACACAGTCGGACAAACATCAATAAGACTCAGCGGTGAAGTGTTTGAGCGCACAGCATCAGTGGAGACGAGTGATCGCAATAAAAGATGAAATGCAAACACGAGGAAAGACAAAGGTTTGGTGAGAGAGGCCAAGTGTTCCTCTTTAACTCTGTGAAAGCCACAGGAAGGAGTTCATATGATGCTGTTAACAGATGAAGCATCGGGCGACAGTCACAGATCATCAGACGCTTTAGTGCAGATAGAATCAAACCTTGGAGAGCTCGAGGTTATGACATTTCATACAACACATCCATACTGTATGAACTAAATGCATTAGGTTATGAATTACATGAGAAAATATTCAAGCACGTGGCAGAAGAATAAAAACACAAAAAGGTAAAAACAGAGATAAAAGGGATTATTGATATATTGGGCCAAGAGCAATGAGGAATGCTCATTCATGTAATTCTCATGTAAACTGATGTAATTAAAAACAAGAGATCAAATGCATTCTATGCATTTGTTTGTATATTTGAATAAACCCCATATTTCCTGCAGTTTTGTGCATGTAAAACAAGAACTGTCAAACTATTAATCGTGACTAATCGCATTCTAAAATAAAAGTTTGTGTTTACATAATACATGTCTGTTTACTGTGCATATCCATTTTGTATTTATAAACACTTACTCATACATTTATATATATTACCATATATATTAAATATTAAAATGGTTAAATATTTATAAATTATTTAAATTACTGTTAAAAATAAATATATACATTGGAATATTTCTAAAATGTTTTTATTTATAGATATATTTTGGAATGCAATTTTATCGATTATTTATAAGTTTGTGTTTACATAATATATGTCCGTCTACTTTTAATTGCTGATAAATATAAATATAGAAATGGAAGTATTTCCAAATATGTATACATGTATGTGTTTATAGATACAAAATGAATATGAACAGTACACAGACATATATTATGTAAACACAAACTTTTATTCTGGATGTGATAAATCCTGATTAATCGTTTGACAGCCCTAATACAAACCTTAGGTTCTCAAGTCCAAGTCCACTTTTCTCCTTTTTGCACCTTACACCACATATTCTGGTTGTTGAATTGAATCTAAAGGGGCATTAAAAGCATCTATTGTACAGATTTGCCCTCCAGACATCACTTTTGGCCACTACTGTAGATTAAAGAATAAGGCTTTAGCATGAAAACACACACAGAGATGCTGTGAGATATATGAACTATATATTCACACACACACACTTCAGTTTTCTCCCTATGGATTTGTGCTCTATAGGGACCCATTGGCCAGGCAGCACTTTTATGAACATAATGCATTATTAAACATCTCCAACATCTCCTGGGCTTTACTGTTTATTACTGCTCTTACAAATCATCAGTACATAATCTCTGCCGGCCCGCAGAGATCTCACACACACACCAGCACATGAAGCAACATCCCCTGGAATACACCGTACCATACAAAGCACTGATGAAACATGTGACATTGAACATCATCTTTCCCAAAGGACCTCGAAATCATAAACAACAAGAACATGGACCGTGTTTCTCTACAGGACAGCAGTGTGTATATACTGTACAGTTTTCAGGAGTTTCATATAGAGAGCCATAAAGAACATCAGGCTGACTGAAATCTGTTGCCTTCTGAAATACTTTAATAAATTCACCACTTGACAAAAATAAAAATAAAAGTTAGATTCAGTCTGTGGTGTATCTAAATTCTATATTCAAAAATATTTTTATGTATTGATTGGTTACGAGATAATATGTGATGTGCTGCTTTGCGGTACAAGTAATGTGATGAGGTGCGCGGTACAGATTCAATTAGTTGCGATATACAACGCAAGTTGGGCGATATGATATTGTGCAGAATATGATGTGGTACGGTATGTGATAAGCAACAGTCTATGGTGCACTATGGCTTAATCCGGTATATTGCACTATGATATGACATATGACATGTGCTGCTCTGTACGCTATGCGGTGGTGTATGTGATGCGTAAAGGTATAATGGTGTGCGCTGTGCACGGTATAAGGTGCAAAATTGTATGCCGTGGTGTGATATACAGTACGGTATGCTGTATACTATACGCTATAATGTGCAGTATATGATATACCATACATGGTAATATGCTATACTGTATATGATGCAATATGGTACCCTATATGATATACCATATATGATAATATGCTTTACTGTATATGATGCAATATGGTACCCTATATGATATACCATACATGATAACATGCTATACTTTATATGATGCAATATGGTACCCTATATAATATACCATATATGATAATATGCTATACTGTATATGATGCAATATTGTACCCTATATGATATACCATACATGATAATATGCTATACTGTATATAATGCAATATGGTACCCTATATGATATACCATACATGATAATATGCTATACTGTATATGATGCAATATGGTACCCTATATGATATACCATACATGATAATATGATATACTGTATATGATGCAATTTGGTACCCTATATACTATACCATATATGATAATATGCTATACTGTATATGATGCTATATGGTACCCTATATAATATACCATATACGATATGTGCTATACTGTATATGATGCAATACGGTACCCTATATAATATACCATATATGATAATATGCTATACTGTATATGATGCAATGTGGTACCCTATATAATATACCGTATATGACAATATACTATACTGTATATGATGCAATATGGTACGCTTTATGATACACGATATATGATATATGATACGATAATTGTCCTATTTCAGTTCAATATGAATGGATAAGAAATGTAAAAAGAAAGCAAGTCATACAGATCTAACCAACATCAGGAAAAACAACTGCACTTTATTTTGTTATTGAATTATTTTGCCATAAAATGATGCAACCACCATGCAGTAAAAGTACACTTTAGTTTTTACTATGATGGATCAATACTATGGAATACTGCACAATACATTTACAAAGTATAGTGGTTTCTTTAACTCACCACAGTTTACTATAGTAAATACTACAGTAAATACTACTAATACCACTAAATGTGAGTGACAGAGGTCAAAATCAACATGAGGTCCGATAAATAAAGACTGAAGAACTACAGCCTCTCTTACAAGAACGAACCATGAATCAACATCCAACAAACACATGTCTTCTATAGTTTAACCATGGTATTTGTTGTAAAACTGTGGTTACACACTCCCCTCAAAAACACGCTCAATACACTTTTACTATAGGACTAAAACCACGGTTAATTTTCAAGAGGGTTAGCCGCTGAACTCTGGAGCAGTAACCATCGGTCACCACTAGCCAGCAGTGTAACACTGGCCTTCAAAAGACTAATGATCATTTATGACAAACGGAGGCATCTGAGATCAGGCAAAAGTTTTATCCCCAGCTCTGGAACTCATTGTGGTCCGCACTCTCGCATTTCCTGAAGATTCAGAAGCGACATGAAAAGAGCAGGGCACCGCCTCGGGGGTAATGAAGGAGGCAGGGGTGGTGAAACGAGAGGAGGAGAGGGGGCACGAGGGGATTACGGGTACAAAAACACAGGCGGAGGTAGAGCGCGCACCGCGGCGACTGTCTTACGGCTACGCCCCTGGCAACGGCCCTCTCCAGGTGAGACAGCTACAGAAAGATGCTTTGAGTGACAGGTCTCTCTCTCTCTCGCCGTACACGTGAGGGGGCGGGTGATGTGCAGGAGAGATGCCTGACTTTGACTTCTCGTGTAAGCGGATGCAGAAATGGAAAGCATCCTCATGACCGGAGGGTATGAATATGAGTGCGCTAGAAACACGACCAGGAGCTGTTTATTTACAGGAGAGATTTCTCACACTGACTGCAGGGCGGGAGAAGTCGGAGGGATGAGGATTCCAAACGCGTAGCAGATGGTCTGTTTACAACATGGGGTGCGTCCCAGAAGAGCCACCTACCAACTGTGAGGTCCACAGGTTAAGAAACAGGCTTTCCCATTAGTGGCGAGCGGGGAAGCGACTGCCGGATCATAAGTCGCCTCGTGTGAAAACAGAAAAAACATTTTTAACTTGCAAAATAAAAAAACAGCGTCTGCCACGCTCACGTTTTTACATCTCGTACATCTGTTTTACAGTTGTTTTCTGGTAATTACACTCAGCCGAACGATCTGGGATTAAGTAATTGCTGACAAAACAAGAAAAGAGAGAAAAACATTATGGTATGGAAGCGGGGAGCCATCGGTTTCTGTCGACATCAGCCACAAAGACAGAAAGACGCACAGAGAGAGATGTAGATGGCAAATGAACGCATCAGCGTTTCCCGTTTGCCACCTCCAGGAATGACAACAGAAGAACTCTTTGTAGATAAACAGACGAGGCGCGTGTGTTTTTACTTTATTAACACGTTACAAGCGGCGGTCGCAGGAATCTAATGTTTGATAGAGACAATCTACTATTATGCATCGATCTGAACGTTCATTTAACTGAACTGCACCTCCAACATGACAAAATACTGAAGGATACTTTAATGCTTACTAAAGTGAACTGAAGTCAAATCTATAGACTCTTTGTGTTTTTAAAACCTATCATAGTAAATATAATATACTACAGATTTTACCACAGTTTATCATTTCACCACATTTATTCTTGCTAAATATTGTTGTATACATTAACAAAGTAGAGCACCTATACTATAATTTGCTACAATTTAACGCAGTTTACCATAGTATTAAAGTACTGTATACTTCAAACTATAGTTCACAATAGTTAGTAATACTACAATATACTTTTACAAAGTGTAGTATTCAAACACTTTAATAACACCAAAGTGTACTAAAGTTTATTATATTAAGCACGAATGCATACTACGCGGACCATTTACCATCGTTATACTACTATCATCAAGTAAACTATAGTATACATCAATAAAGTGTAGTAATATTTGAATATGCTTAAGTATAGAACAACTTACCACAGTTTACTATAGTAAATACTAAAGTATACTACCATATATAAAGCAATTTATCACTCCAGTTGGTGATAAATATAATTCACTACAGATTTTAATGCAGAATACTAAAGTATACATTAATGGACCAAAACACTATAGTAAACACTAAAGTATTCAACAGCATTTAGTATTCTTTGTCAATTTACTATCGTCAAACAACATGATACAAATAAACTATAGTATAATTGTTTTAACGTGCTAAACTATAGTACAATTTACTACAGTTTACAATAGTATACAACGTATACTACGATAAAGGATATACTACTATTTATAAGTTCACTCGAGTGGATATAACGCAATACTATTGTATACATTTAAAAAGTGCAGTATACTGAATACACCATTATACTACTATAGTAAACTCTAGTACACTGTAGTGTTTTATATTAAAGTAAACACTAAAGTATACAACAGCATTTAGTATACTTTGTCAATTTACTATCGTTAAACTACATGCTACAAAAAACTATAGTACACAGCAACAAAGTGAAGTAATTATTTTAACATGCTAAAGTACATAACAATTTACTACAGTTTACTATAGTAAATAATAAAGTATACTATGATATAGGATATACTACAATTTATAAGTTCACTACAGTGGATATAACACAATACTATAGTATACATTTACAAAGTCTAGTATACTAAATACAACACAATACTACTATAATATAATAACCACAGTGTACTACAGTTTACTATAGTAAACACTAAAGTATACAACAGCATTTATCAATTCACTATAGTTGATACTTTAATACTATAGTATAGAAAAAGTGTAGTGATTACTTTTAGTTACTAAAAAATCATAACTTTTATTATAGTAAATGTTGAAGTATACAACAGTGTTTTTTATCAGGTCAAAGGGGGGAATGTAGGTGACGGAGACCCTGATGAACATTAATACTTTGCAAAGTGAATCATTTTTGACAAATAGTAACATTGCCATAAACTTCCCAAAAGTTACTCCGATATTACGAGTGAGGTGATGTAAACCCTCTAATCATGTCATTTTATCAGTGAAGGCTTCTAATGTGGTATTGTGGAGGAAACCTGAGCCAGTTTACTGTCCTTTATGACACCTGGAGTGGTTCATTCCTCAGGAGCGGAGGGGGGTGACCTTGCTCAAAGCCAGGGGAAAAAACAGATTAATAGCTTTGTGCAGAAAACAGACTCTCTCTCTCACAGATGGCATCGACTGTCAGGGGTCGATACAGATGAAAACGCACCTCTCATTGTCAGAACGCTTTTCTAAAAGGTGAAACGCCGGTTCAGGCTCGCGTCACGAGAGGCCGCTGACGCTCGCGTGCTTTGGGCCGAAGGCAGGGACGTCGAGCGGTGTTTAGACACAGTGACCCTCTGGAACATCTGAACGTGTCCTTGTGCAAACCAGACCATCAGAAAGCTACAGGCGAGGTTAACTGCATTTCACACGCTGAGAGTCATTCTCCTGACCTTAACACGCTCATGTGATGCTCAGGTGGGTGACACGGGTTTGAATCTCAGACTGTACATCAACATTATTTATAACAAAAAGCAACGTTTAGAATGTTGAACTGACTGATGTTGAAGCAAGGCTAGACACAACATCTCATTTATTTTCAGTAGAAAGTGGACAACTTAGAATCTGTATCGTCTCCAGCGAATTCTGACTGCGTCCGGACATTTACTTTTATTCTGTAAATGTGATCCTAGGATGAATAATTTACAAGAGCTCTCACGCTCGTTTCTGTCATGATAAATACAAGAAAATAATCTATTAACAGAAACACATACAGCACGCCCTGATATGGATGAGTTCTACAAAACAAATGTATTCAATACATCAAGTAATATTTACTTATTAAATCTCGCTTACATATTATTTTATACTCGCACGAGAAGAACAATTTATTTTAAAAGGCAAAAAAAAATGTGTTTTCCAGAACAAATATGAAAACATCATCTTTAATCCAGACACATATTTTTGAGAAGCAAAATGACAAGATATTAAGTCTTGTTTTATGAAATCTCAAAATAAAGTGCACGCTTAAAAGAAGAAAAATATCTCCAAATTGTAAAATTCTAATTTGTTGTCATTTTTCCTAAAACAAGACTTAATATCTTTTGTCAGTTTGGTTCAAGTAAATGTTGATTTAGGATGATACGATGATAAACAAAATAAATACTTCCCAAGATATGTTTTGAAACTGAAGATCAAGACCTACGCTTCAATTATTTTAGGTAACAGAATTATTTACGAGGAGCTGGCAACCAGGATTACGTGATGTCTCTAACATAACCTCTTTTAAAATAAACACTTCAGTTCGCTCGCATGCGCCTGTTTCCCTGCAGTGCCCTTCAAAGGTGCAAAAAGACCATTTGGACATCGCCCAACACCCGGTGAGAGGAATGAAGGAGACCTTTAACGTCAGTCAGCTGATCTCATCTAACGTCTCTCCAGTGTCTCTTACTCAGTCAATGAATCTGGAAACAGCGCCGTCAGACTGCTTGTGAACACTGATAGGAGGATCTAGAGCCGTTCTCTCTCTCCTCTGCTGTAAACTCCACCATCAATCCACTCTTTCACTCTTTAACTCTGATTGGCTCACTGCAGAACCTGAGACCATGCAGAGCACTCTTGTTTATTGGGTCCATCATCACATTAAATTCACAATGCAAAGTCAAAGCTCATAATACAGATCCTAAAGAAATCACGTTTAATGTGACGCTGGCCCTTTAAGAGTCTTAACCTGCAATTACAAACACCAAAGAAAAGCAGTTATGGATGTGGTGTACATACTTTTCCATGATGTCATGCGCAAATGCAAAGTCAATAGATGGTTTTGTTTATTAAAATAGTGTGTGTGTGTGTGTGTGTGCGTGCATGTGTGTGTGCAGGTGCGTCGCTCACCTGGGGCCTCGATCAGCTGTTTATATATTCCCAGGAATGCAGACTCCGCCTCCTTACTGCGCTGGCTCAACGCAACCACCTGCAGCAGAGAGATGAGGTCATCAATCTAAGACGCACTTAAGGGCCCGGGTAACACATAACAACACGTTTTCAAATCAATAATCCTGCTCCGTATGTTTGGAGCCAAAGAAAAGTTTATTCTACTGTTAATGCACACAACAACATTTTATTACAATTGTACAAGAATACAGACACGCACACAGGTTCATACACACCCACATGCATGAAACACAACTCTATGCTCACAGAGCGCAATATACACACACACAGAGCGTGATCATCTCAGAGAAGCACACGTTTAAGATAAAACAGAGAAAGACTTTATTTTATATATGTAATGACTAGATTTGTGTCTTTGCATGCTATTCAAAAAACACATATTATATTTTCGCAGTAAAACGTTTAAACATCCTCAAAGGGAGACCTGTAGTTCACACAAAAATGAAAAATCTGTCATCATTTACTCACGCTCATGTATTTCATACTTGTATAAATGTCTTTGTGCCAATGAACACAACGAAAGATATTTGGAAGAATGTCAGCAATGTTCAGTTCTGGAACATCGTCCACTACCATAGTAGGAAAAAGATATTGTATTTTGTTGTTCTGTTGAACAAATGAAGAATATTCTATGAAGAATATTTTGAAGAATTAAGGAAAAAAAACGAGTTCTCATGCACCTTTGACTACCATTTAATTTACTACTATGGAAGTCAATGATGTCACAGAGCTGAAAATGACACACATTCTTCTAAATATCTTTCTTTTTGTCATTTTTATGGGTATGAAATGACATGAGCGTGAATAATGATTGAATATTCATATTTGATGATCTATCACTTTAACTCGACACAATATATTTGCATGATTCGTCTGAACATTAAAATTGGCATCAACACTGTTTGTTAAAGAATGAATTTTACGCATATTTCGACTGTACTTTGTACTGTACTGTTACTTGTTTTCAGGATACGTTTTACAACATTCAGTGAAATTAAAAACATTTGCCAATGGGGCAAGAAAAATAAACCCAATAAACCCAACGCAAGACATATTATCTGAAAGCTGCTCTATTATGTTTTTATGAAGCACGATTTTGCTTCATAAGTATATTTATCTTGTTTTAGGAAAAGTTTCATTTTTTTGTTAAAGGAAAATAAGACAAAATTAAAGATTAAATAAATCTAGTTTTCCATTCCCAGTGTGCGTGTGTGTGTCAGAAGTAAAGAGTAAATCGCTCAGATCTGTGCACAATGAAGTCAGGTCAGACTGGAACAGAAAGCCGAATAACCCGACCCATCACTCCTGCTATTCTCTTCTCCACAGGTGACTCCAACCAATTACGGATTCATTAAGAAAGAGCCGGAGAGCAGAATGGTCTGCCACCTGGCCCCATAGAGAGGGCACCTGTGCCTGTGGATATGTGCGTTCGACATCCAGACCACACCTGAACACCTCCATACAAACACCGCTACACTTCAGTCACCTTTCACACTGGAGGGAAGGTTATTGCCTAAAACGGCCGGCCAGGCCCCGGACAAGACACTCGGTGCCCATCTGAAATGTGAGCGGACAAAGCTGTGGGTGAAGTGAACATGGTGCCAACGGCTGAGACCAGACACAAACCTTTCCTTCATATTCAAATAAACTTCTACAGGGTTTTCTTTTATACGGTTACTTTAGGGACAAGCTCATAATGACGTACTGCTTAGCTACTGGTGTTCTTTAGTATGCACGATAGTATGCAGTTTGTTTCTAACAAGAGCATCCTACACTAAGAATACAAAGATACTATTTGACACTTTTTCATGTTTTTTAATTGAAAAACGATTTTATTTGTAATATTTATAGAATGCATTAACCAACATTTCAAATAGTATTATGTTAACTTCACACGACCTCAACACGTTAAGTTCAAAGAGTTACATGCAGATATCACTTTTGAGCGTTTTCAATCTTTTAAAGGAGCAGTTCATCATCAAAATGACAAATGTTGTTAACAGAAAACCGTCGGTCCCCATTGGATTGTAACGGTTTTGTGTCCATACAATAGATGTCTATGGGGACCAGCGGTTTTTGGGTACCGACATTTAAAAGAATATCTTCTTTTGTGTTTTGCAGAAGAAAGAAAATCACACAGCTTCGAAATGACATTTTCATTTTTTCAAGGTGAACTATTCCTTTAAAAATACGGTAAGACAAACGTCTTAAAGGGACAGTTCACCCAAAAATTCGATCATCATTTAGTCTCCCTCAGATTGTTTCAAACCTGTATAAGTTTTCGTTCTGCTAAACACATAAGAAGGTATTTGTAAGAACGTCAGTCAACAAACAAATCTCATCCCCCATTTACTGCCGTAGTAGGGAAAATAAATACTATGGGAGTCAATGGGAGTCAATGGGAGATGAGATCGGTTTGGTCACTGACATTCTTACAAATATCTTCCGTAGTGTTTGGCAGAACGAAGACATTTATACAGGTTTGAAACCTGAGGGAGAGTAAATGATGACAGGATTTAAATTTTTGGGTGAACTGTCCCTTTAAAATACTTCAAGAAACAGATGGTTTCATTTGTCACACTGAAACTAAAAGTGGAATAGAAACAGAAGACCGAGCGCACTGTATTATGGGATACAGATGACAGAGTGTGCTGCTTTGCCAACCGTGCAAAGAGAACACATACTTGCATACTACTTTCAAAAATCTGTACGTCATTGAACATGACAATGAGAATCATGTCATGAATCACAGAGGTTCTGTGTCATGAAAGTCAGAGAGACGCTTCACTGATGATAAAGATACAACAGTCTCCCGCACTCGCCGTCCAAATGCAATTGTGATTTTCTCTTTTTTCCTCCCCAAACTCTCTCTTTTCCTAGACATGATATTGCGAAACCTAGCAACAACCAATGCCCTAGCATCTGCATAGCAACACCTTAGCAACCGCACTAGCATAAGTAGAGTTTTTTTAACTATCGAAAAGTCATCGCTTGAGTTCAAATTATTGTAGCAGAAGCCTTCACCTCACAATCTTATTGGAGAACCCAAAAAATCTGCTTTTGTTGATTTAAGAGTATTTTTTCTTTCTTGCACGTTCACTGCCAGTCAGCATTCTGAAAGCATGAATGAATCGAGAACAGACTGTCTCGCATATGGCCGTATGATTACGGAAAGATAAATCCCCCTAATCTGGCAAAAGACAACAAAGATTTCCTTATGAATTTACACAAGATGAAGAAGCGTTACATCTGCGTTTTTAGAAATGTAACAAATCCTAATACAAAAGCCTCTTTAACATGACGGTCGCTACAGCCCACCATCATCGTCATCACCATCATCGCAGGAGATGTGTGTATGAACCTCAACATGATTCATCACCTCATAAAGAGAGAACGCATAGATTATCTCCACAACCACACCATTAACCTGCCTCCACTCGACCGCACACACATCAATTACACGCAAGCGCACACACACACACACACACACACATGTTCACTGTATGCAGATCTGGTGAGGTGTTACACACGCTTTGATAGAAACACCATCAAACTTATGGTAAGATAACAGACGACACAAGCGTACTGATATACAACAACATATTGAGTCACATTAAATAGGTCATTTCATGCTTTCACCCAAATCTTTCATTACATCCATAACTGATCGAACGGGCCGGATGATAAACAACATAAGCAGACTTCATAGAAAGCAAAAATAAATAAAAAATAAATCATTTGTTACTCCTCATTAGCTCTTTATTCTACTTTGGTTGAAAACAACTTTAGCTTACAGTTGTTTCTTTGTCTAGTTTGTAAAAGCAGACCTCAATATCGCTTTCAGTATTTTAATAATAATAATTACAGCTTCAAAGGTTTGAGAACTTTTCAAAAGTTTCATATAAAAACATGTCGAGATCTGCCAGATTTCAAAGATACGTGTGTAGCTCATACAGAGAAATCAATAACTGCATCCGGATTGGAGAAAATCCTGATTAAATGAATAGCAGAGAGAAACACAAAGAGAGAAAGAGAAAGAAAGAGAGAAAACGAACAAGAGAGAGAAAAAGAGAGAGAATGAACAAAGAAAGAATGAAGGACAAACAGAAGGAGGGAGGGAGGGAGAATGGAAAGAAAGAAAGAAAGAAGGACAGACAGACAGACAGAAAGGCTCTAATAAAGACTAGCAATTAGCAATTACACACTCATCAATTACAATGATCACAACTGGTGATTCGGTCATTAGTGAGTGAATCATGATGACTGAACACACACACACTCTTCACTCAAAACTAGTCAGTGGAGACACAAACAGAAACAATTCTGTCATTAAACCTTGTGGCTGGACCACAACAAGAAAACACCCCAAAAGAACAACAAGATAATGATTAAACACATTTTGTGTAAGTGCATCTGCTGAATATGTTTCTATGTTTAGGGTTATACTAACATGGACAAAATATGAATAAAGAATGACTCTAAACTGTAAACAACAGAAACTCAAAGAGTGTAGAAATGACATCCAACCCTTCAGTAACACTGACTTGAAATGTATCTAATCTGTAGAAGAAAAGCATAAATAAATCACATG
>CM017904.1:21093157-21118157 GCA_008369825.1 Triplophysa tibetana | reverse complement strand
ATGTAATTTACTCACGCAAAATGCTTAATTTGCGTTTGGTGTGAACCCGGTGCTTTAGTTTAAGATATCTTTATAATTATTGCTAATCGTTATAGTTATCTCTATATTGTTATAAATGTTTCTATGGTTATCTTTGAACTTATGGTTCTTGATGTGAATGGATCTTAACAGCTCAGGTGAAGCCCTGATTCACAGAATCCAGTGATGTTCTGATCTCACTTCAGTCAAATACCCGGAACATTTGAATGATGTCAGAGTTTGAGATCAGTGAGCCTCACAGATCTCAGTTCAGCTTTAAATCCAGAAGAGATTCACTGAGAGAGACATTAAACCAAGATCAAAGTCATCAAGACTCCAGTCCCGTAACCTCACCCGAGCGGCCCGCGCCGACCTCACAGACACCAGCTCTGACCTCACTAACTCAACACAAGGACAAATCTGAAGCTTTCACATCACGTCTGAAGACAAGAGCCTCTTACAGCGGCACGCTTGAAGCCGTACACGACCGCAGCAAAAGAGAAACTCAAACTTTTCACGAATATCCTCAAAGCTGAAAACCCAAATATGACACATGAAGAATGTATGTTTATAACTTTTGAAATTACTGAATCAAATCTACATTTACATTTAGGCATTTGGCAGACAATTTTATCCAAAGCGACAATCCTATACATTTTACATAGGTATTTGCAATCCCCTGGCATGGAACCCACAACCTTGCGTTGCTAACGCAACGCTCTAACCACTGAGCTACAGGAAAGCTAATATGCGATCATATGCAATTTCATCAAGCAGCTTCTTGACGTTTCATCCTGAGATGCTTTCTAAACCGCATCGAAGTGATTCACGTCCGCTCTGACCTCTTATTGGCTGCTTTTGTGCTTTTCTATTCATTATTCAGTCCGAGTCATAAACGCTTTTATCAAACGAAACGCACGTTAAAGCTCAGAATGACCTAAAGACCAGATGAAGCTCATCTAATTCAGAGACAAGCAAACCCCAGAGCTGACATGAGACATCACAGCCTGTATCACATGACACAACTCATCCGTTAAAAGCACTCGGATGCCGGTCAAGGTGAGCCATCGGTGTGAAAAGATTTAGAGAGCGAGCGCGAGAGAGAGAGAGAGAGAGAGAGAGAAAGAGAAAGAGAGTGAGCGAGAAAGAGAGAGAGAGAGAGAAAAAGAAAGGAAGAAAGAAAGAAAGAGTGGGAGAGGGAGGAAGAGAGGGAGAGCAAGCAAGTGAGAGAGAGAGAGAGAGAGAGAGAGAGAGAGAAGAGAGAGAGAGAGAGAAAGAAAGAAAGAAAGGAAGAAAGAAAGAAAGAGTGGGAGAGGGAGGAAGAGAGGGAGAGCAATGAGAGAGAGAGAGAGAGAGAGAGAAAGAAAGGAAGAAAGAAAGAAAGAGTGGGAGATGGTGGAAGAGAGGGAGAGCGAGCAAGAGAGACAGAGAGAGAGAGAAAGAAAGAAAGAAAGAGTGGGAGAGGGTGGAAGAGAGGGAGAACGAGCAAGAGAGACAGAGAGAGAGAGAAAGAAAGAAAGAGACAGAGAGAGAAAAAGAAAGAAAGAAAGAAAGACTGGGAGAGGGAGGAAGAGAGGGAGAGCGAGCAAGAGAGACAGAGAGAGAGAGAGAGAGAAAGAAAGAAAGAAAGAGACAGAGAAAAAGAAAGGAAGAAAGAAAGAGTGGGAGAGGGTGGAAGAGAGGGAGAGCGAGCAAGAGAGACAGAGAGAGAGAGAAAGAGACAGAGAGAGAAAAAGAAAGGAAGAAAGAAAGACTGGGAGAGGGAGGAAGAGAGGGAGAGCGAGCAAGAGAGACAGAGAGAGAGAGAGAGAGAGAGAGAGAGAGAGAGAGAGAGAAAGAAAGAAAGAAAGAAAGAAAGAAAAAGAAAGAGAAAGAAAGAAAGACTGGGAGAGGGAGGAAGATACAGAGAAAAAGAAAGGAAGAGTGGGAGAGGGAGAAAGAGAGCGAGAGCGAGCAATAGAGAGAGAGAGGGTCAGGCCTATGATGGATGAAACTCGCCTGTCGTGGCTCTTCTTCTCTCTCACAGAGCTGGTGACTTTCCAGCCCGGCAATTATCATTGCAGAAGGCGTAATAGCCTAATTAATTACCAGTGTCAACGCCGCCTTTGTTTCACTGTAACAGGACGTCATGCCAACAGAACATCCGCTCAAAGCAAAAAAAACTCTGATGAACGAGAGTCATACGCCGCACATCACATGCACACGCTGGGCTAAAGCCGGATCCATCACATCAACCAACACACGCATAAAGCTTTGACTTTCCTTTCATTCACTTCCATTCATACGCATGCCAATGCGACGGACAGGAAACACAAGCCCGTGAGGAAATATTTCGCTGCGTAGCGAAGTTCAAGTTTGGTGAACTCTGACCTGCAAATTCGCGCCACGCGAGTGTCTGAGAACAACTGAAGATCAAAACGTCACAGCGTGACCTCTAGGAGTCGGTACAAGAATTTCCACAATGGAGGAATCGCTCATCGTAGCAGTGTCCCATTATCCCGTTTGTACAACACAACTTTAAAAGGTTACAAAAAACGAATAACAATGGAAGCGGCTTGGTTTGCGTTGAAGTTTAAACAGTGAAACGTGTAATTTTATGTGATTGTGCGTGTATGTACTCGATCAACTGTTCCCACACATTTTCGCAGGACGGTCCGAACGAATTTTGCATGCGCGAATTCAAGTGTTTAACGATCTGCTCCACGAGAATCAACTTTACCGTCCATTTAAGAAAGAAACGTTCCTTTCACAGCTTTACAGAATAAACCGAGATCGACTGTGTTAATGAGTTTGTTGTACTCTATTAAATGAGTACGAAAAAAATCATTTCATTATTAAATAAATACGAAAGCGTGAGGTTGAAAAACCACAGTACTGTTTTTCTAAACATTTCTAGTAAACATTGAAAATGGGTCCCACGGATGCCAACACAACATGAGCGTATCGACTTCGTCTTGTGATGTTTCTCCCTAAATTCATGTGGAGGAATAAAAATAGACATAAATGGGTAGAAATACAGTAAGAATATCGAGCAATATACATGAAGTTTACATTTTTGACATGTACTTACTTTAGTAATAATGTGGTAGTCTTAGAATTGAATAAGAATCAGAATCTTAATTATTTATTAAAAGCATTCTGGTCTATTAAAGAGACAACATTGAAAAGCGTTTTATCATTTATTCACCCTCATGTCTTTCCTAACCTGGATGAGTTTCTTTCTTCTTCGGAACCGAGAGAAGATATTTCGAAGAATGTTGATTACCAAACAACCCCCACATAGGCTTCCATTGTGTGAACATCATAACAACCGAGACATTTCTCAAAATATCTTCCACTGAAGAAAGTCGCATGCAGGTTTACAACCACACCAGAGTGAATCATCGATGAAAGGATCTCCGTTTTGACTTGACCTGTCTGTCTAATACACATCGAATCCTTGTAGGAGTCACACCGGCCACCTTCTGATCACCGACCCGAAGACTTCGCCACTTCCCCACACTCTGTGTTTGAATTTAAAGCTGGTACTAGAGCGTCCTCTCGGGAAACCTCGATAGAAACGGCACGTACGGTTGACGCGGACCGCTGGAGCCCATCAGAAAGTACTTTATAATAACGCAAAAGTGTGGCGGGCCGACGTCGAGCAGCCATCGGAGAGTGAAATATTACGTGTCAGTACTGTCACATTCGCTGCATTTTTACATCTGAGCTGCAGCAGCGGTACACAGGCAATCACACTGAGAGAGAGAAATACAGCGTCGGGGGGAGACGGAGATCTGATGCAGGCGGCACGGCGGATGGCACAGCATCTTTGAGAGAGAGCGAGTCAGTCTGAGAGTATATTTGGGCGCTTGTGCGTAATCCACGCAGGGCCCGAGGCAGCGGGGGCTCATCGTGCAGCGCATCCAGTCTAATAGGAGTCGTCTTCGCCGTGCCGAGCGCCTCCTCGGTTCCCACCGCGTGGGGAGTTTTGCATAATTAATGACTGTTGATGTTTCCAGGTAGTCGCCCGGCGAATTGGCTTCAGACCGTCTCCGACGAGAGCGACACCGGAACAGACAGCTAACATTACCGCCATAAACAAGGCAATTTTGCACGGTGTCTTCCGTCATTACGGTGAAGCGTTCGGGGGCGACGGGTGGAGTCACTCCGGGGATGAGAGCGAGTGGAGACGTGATGAAAAAATAAAGGCGACGCTGAGAGCTTTTCGGTGTTCTGCGAACCTACAGAGGCCTCTGGTTTGGTGTTCGGCAACGCCTGGGTGAATTTAAACATGTCAGCAGAGAACCGCAGTCTTTTGTGCTGTCAGATTTCCGAATGGTTGAATTCACAAGCCGAATCAGGGATGTGTGCTAAAATACAGAGTCTCAGAATCTATTAATGCAATCGGCGAGTCGCACAACAGAATGTGACAGAACAAACAGGTTTTAATGGGACGGCTCGGCGAAAAAAAAAATCTGTCGCCATTTATTCATCCTCGTGTCGTCACAACTTGACATTTGCGAGTATGCGAGTCTTTCTTTGGTGGAACACAAAAGAAGATATTGCGAGAAATGTCTCGACGGTTTTGTGTTCATACGATGGAAGTCAATGGGGTCCAATGTAATTTGGCTATCAACGTTCTTCGAAATATCTTCTTTTGTGTTCTGCAGAAGAAAGAAACTCGTACAGGTTTTTAATAACACAAGGGTGAATTAACGATGACAGAATGTTCGTTTTTGGGTGAACTGTCCCTTTAAGAAACTTTAATACACAATCACACGTAAACGCTTTAAAAAGTAATGATTTTAAAGGGTCTTCTCAAAGAGGGTTTACCCGGCTGACAGCACAAATCCCAGTAAATGAGCACACAGTACAGTAAAGTTGACTCGTGTGTAAAGTCTCTAAAAGGAGGAGAGGAGTCTGGGTCATCTGCGAGCACCGTATGTGGAATTAAACATTTAAAACAGCTATTTTTCACGACGTTATCCTGCCGGTATTCATTTGTAATAACCTTTAAGGCTTTTTGATGTCATACATATTTCACGGAGCGATATCCTTCCTCCTTCACAGCTCTCGTGTCGGGCTGTCAAAAGACTGCGGCGCGGCCTAAAGGTGTGCCATCACCTGCTATAATTAGCAAACGGCGGAACAAGGAGATTATAACCTAAACTCATGCGTCTGAAACTCTGTGAAAACCTTATATGGGAAAGTTCTGTGAATTCCACCGACGCCGCATGCGTGAATGATGTCTGCGACTGCGGGTTATTTTAAAGTCCCGACACCTGAAAAATGACACGCATCTGCCGGTGATAAGCAGCTAATCATTTCAAGCCACTAAGGCATGTATGAATATGACCTCCGAGACCCCCCACGCGGTATAAATCGGCGGTGGGTTGAATGAGACCAGGAGGAACCGCAGAGACCACTGATGAGTGCCATAATTCTCCAGACCGGGACTTCTTCTGCGGCCACTTGGACGGTGACCAAAACCTCCGCAGAGCGCCGCGTCTTTGTGCCAAACTCTAAGAGCTGTAACGTAAATTCAGTCTGTTTGTTTAATGCCACTTTCTTGGCAGGACAGCTTCACTGTAAGACATGGAGTCCGACAGGCCCCGCATGCATGAAGAGGTCGACATTAAAACTGACCCTATTTCTTCAACACACTTCCAGGTGTTATTGTTAGTGACACATTATTCAGAATAAGACACACTTGAAAAGCAAAAGGAGTAAGTGAGAAAAGGTCCGATCCTACATTTCACTAACACTAACTAGCAGGAAATTGTCAGTGATCACTAAACAGCCCACGTGCAAAAAAAGAACAGTGTAAACTTTAGTATTTACTAGAGTAAACTGTAGTAAACACTGTGTCATACTTCACTATTTAATAAACGAACAGCGTCTTGTGGTGCCATCCCAAAAAGGTAAAAAATCTCTCTTGCGCACCTTCTACGGATCTGTTCCACCTATGTGGAATGATCTGCCCGCTGCTACAAGATCTGCAGATTCTGTATCCATCTTTAAGAAACGTCTGAAAACCCATCTCTTCCTTCAACAGCTGACTGATCTGTTCTGACTCTATTTTCTTCTCTACTCTTTGAAAAAAAAATAAAAGATTGAATGATTCTGTATATACTGTGTTAGATTATATGAGACCAGTCTTCTTTTTTGATTGCACTTATGCTTTCGTTGTACTTATGCTGTCCCTATTGCTTCAATTGCCTACCCCACCTGTAAGTCGCTTTGGATAAAAGCGTCTGCTAAATGACTAAATGTAAATGTAAATGTAAACTAAACTGTAGTAAACTGTAACATGCTGCAGTTAATGCTCTAGAATAATTCAATGTTTACTTTAATAAACTATTAATTTCTAGTATACTGAACTAAAAGCTGTTGCATACTTTTGCATTTACTATAGTAAACGGCAGTAAATTGTAGCATACTGTAGTAAACGCTGCTTCACACTGTAATGTTTACTATAGTAAACGGCAGTAAATTGTAGTATACTGTAGTAAACGCTGCTTCACATTGTAATGTTTACTATAGTAAACGGCAGTAAATTGTAGTATATTGTAGTAAACGCTGCTTCACACTGTAATGTTTACTATAGTAAACAGCAGTAAATTGTAGTATACTGTAGTAAACGCTGCTTCACAGTGTAATGTTTACTATAGTAAACAGCAGTAAATTGTAGTATACTGTAGTAAACGCTGCTTCACACTGTAATGTTTACTATAGTAAACGGCAGTAAATTGTAGTATACTGTAGTAAACGCTGCTTCACACTGTAATGTTTACTATAGTAAACTGCAGTAAATTGTAGTATATTGTAGTAAACGCTGCTTCACACTGTAATGTTTACTATAGTAAACTGCAGTAAATTGTAGTATACTGTAGTAAACGCTGCTTCCACTGTAATGTTTACTATAGTAAACTGAGGTAAATTGTAGCATACTGTAGTTTTTGTCTGTATTTTCCAAATAAACTGTAAAAAAACGAAATCTTGTTTTAAAAAAAATGAAAAAACATAAACGGTAAAACAAGGGGGTTTCCCTGTAAATCACCGCCTCCCCACGTTTTCTTGTAAATTTGCGGTCTTTTTCAGTCATTTTGCTGTTTTTAACTGCATTTAAAAAAAAACATAAGTCTGTTTTTGGTAGAACATAACATGAAAATTCTGTAAAATGACAGGTTCTTACAGTGTAGTATATGGTAGTGTACTGTAATATATTTTAGTAATACTTTGTAAATGTAATATTAACTGTGGTGAATAGATAAACAGTCAGTCACGAATCCTGTGCATGTAAACCAGAATAACGGTGGTAAACTATGATAACACATTCTCTCTTATGCACTCATTTATGCATAGTGAACATTTGACGACGCTTAAGAGGATAAGAATCTGCATGACTTGCAAAAAGATGATTAAAGTCATTAAATGTATATTAATTTCTCTCATGAACAATTTGCAAATGAGCACAAACAGCTGAGAAAGTGTACAGTAAACACAGTAAACACAGCAGATACACTGAACAGAGCGTGTGCGTTACTACACGTGTGAATGCGTGTTTGAACTGTGTGACTCTTCACACTGAGTTGATTTAGTTTGGGAATAGACGCCCGTCCACTGACTGAAATCACTCTCCATATGAAATGCAACACAACCACCAGCGCCCCCTCAACACTCCTGTCACACCTCACAACTCTGACCCTGAGAACAACAACACACACACACTACCACACAGACACAAAAATCATGCATACATGCTATCACATAGACACACATACAAGGACGAGTCACACACATGCGCACGCACATACACACAGACACAAACACAAACACATGTGAAAAAGTGAAAGTGACCTATTTGTCAGATATGGTGACCCATACCCGAGATGTGACCTCTGCATTTAACCCATCCAGTGACTAGTGAACATACGCACAGCAAGTGGTGAACACACGTACACCCGGAGCAGTGGGCAGCTATCAGTGCAGCGCCCGGGGAGCGTGTAGGGGTTAGGTGCCTTGCTCAAGGGCACCGCAATCGTTACCTGCCGGCCCTGAGGATCGAACCGGCAACCTTCTGGTCACGAGTCCGACTCTCTGACCATTAGGCCACGATTGCCCCTAATGCCACGATGTCCATATGAAGACAGTTAAAATCACACAGATATACAAAGAAACACGCAATCACAAATACAGACACACACAATTACAAATGCACAGAAACACATACACGTACACAACAACAAATACACACACTGAATAACAAATACACAAACACACACAGACATACATATATACATGCACAATCACAAATACACACACATACATATATACATGCACAATCACAAATACACACAGACATACATATATACATGCACAATCACAAATACACACACATACATATATACATGCACAATCACAAATACACACAGACATACATATATACATGCACAATCACAAATACACAGACATACATATATACATGCACAATCACAAATACACACACATACATACATACATGCACAATCACAAATACACACACATACATATATACATGCACAATCACAAATACACACACATACATATATACATGCACAATCACAAATACACACACATACATATATACATGCACAATCACAAATACACACACACACGCTATCAGACAGACACACAATCACGCATACAGGCTATCACACAGACACCAACTAACAGACATACACATTCACACAGAAACAAACACAGCCAAAAATGTGCGCACGCGCACACACACAGACACAAACACATGTACATACGCAGACAAAATCAATCACAATTACACAGACACACAAGACGTACACACAGAAACACAAATACACAAGCACACACACTCAAAAACACGCACACAATCGCAAACGCACACACCGAAGCACATATACACACGCACACAAACACGCACACAATCGCAAACGCACACACCGAAGCACATATACACACGCACACAAACACACACACAATCGCAAACGCACACACCGAAGCACATATACACGCGCACACAAACACGCACACGCACACAATCGCAAACGCACACACCGAAGCACATATACACACGCAAACAAACACGCACACAATCGCAAACGCACACACCGAAGCACATATACACACGCACACAATCACAAACGCACACACAGTCACAAACACACAAACATACAAAGAAACGCTAATACACACAAACAATCACAAACACATACCAAAACACAAATACACATGCACACAATTGCAAACGATCAAACAGTCACAAATACACAAAAAACAATGACACACACAGACAGGAAGTTCGTCACACAGAGACACAAGATGGTGGACACAAATAAGAAGCTTAATTTTTAACGCTTCCCATAAAGTCTTAATTTAACTTAATTGAATCTTTATACGGGGACATAATCGGATAATTGTTTAAATTGAAAGATACACTTCAACGATTAATACTAATAACCTCAGTACTTCATGAAATAAGAAAAAACTAAATGTGATAAAATGCCTAAATATGTTTTGTGAAAGTTCTGAGCAGGTTAACAGAAGGTGTGTTTGATTATCACCTCCGTCTCCGTCGCATGTGACACAAAAACAGCAATAATATAAGAGTTTGTGCCGCTGCGCTTCTACTTGTTGGTAAAATGAGCCGTTCCTGGAAAAGCTTCAGTATATTAAGAAAACGCTGCGCTGCTGTCACGCTCCTAGAAAACCTAATAAAGTTAGTCGCTTTAATACTCTTAGTTAGTAACTTCCCCAAAACTGCAATAAACCCACAACGCCAACACATCACTCTAATCCTCATAAACTCTATTCTCTTAATAACTCGAAAAACCCACAAAAAAACCTTCCGGCGCAAACGCTTTAGCTCTACAGGCAACTGAACTAAAAACCCGCTGGTTCTTTCACACCCGTCTGTGGTCAATAGCATCACCAGAAGAAAGAAACCCCCTGACACTAATCCCCCGAGAACCAATTAAAAGAGTGACAATCATCATCACCACGGAAACCAAGAGGATGAATAGATGAAAGTATTTCCTCAACAACAAACCTGGACGAGAGGTTCTTAACAGATACACAAATGCAGGAAAACAAGTGTTGCTTATCTCTCTGAATGTTGTGGGAGGTAAACGGAGTTTAACATTTAAAAAAAAATACTACAAATTAACTTTAACTTTTAAAAAACAGATGTATGGGTGGAAAATAAAGTTAAAAGGTTTAAATAAAAGTTATAGTGATGAAAGATAGTTCTGGGAATTGCATGTCAATCACGTGCTGAACTTCAGGCTCTGTCTTTAAGAAAAGCTGTAAATTAAAGCTTCTGTAAAACTGCTTAAAAAAACAGACAGAAGTCAATAATGCACAAAAATTGGACTTCATGATATTAATCTGTTTCGCATTTTCTGTGTGCCGACTTTGCTTGTCTATCGACTTTCTTTGAGCATTCGTTGATATGCGTGCTTTGCAATAAAGCTGCTTTCAAATGAAAAGCACAATGAGGTTGTGATGTTCAATCAAACAAAACCCCAAAGATTATTTGTTTTTTCCATAGATACACTTGATGAAGTCTTTTTTTATTAGAATAAAAAAAGAGGTTTTCCTTCTCCGGCACCACAGCAGGCGAATGTTAATTAGTATTGTGCTTAATCCCATAGTGAAGAGTCTGAAACTGTCAGGTCATATTATAAACAATCGGCCTCAGCGTTAACGCAAATGACACATCGCAGCACTATCTCGCCCCGCAAAACGCTCCCCAGGTACTAATTGGCCTACTTTATGCTCTCGGTCTTTGAATTGCCATTTCTTTCTTAGTTTGGGGTATTAGTCTTGACAAGCATTGATCCGTTACGCCCCGCATTCTATATTTTCCAGGATAAAAGAAGGAAATGAATTGAATGACTTAACTCATTGTGCTCTTAGATGAAGAACGAGTGCGAGCGCGGTCAGGTGCGCCCAAATGAAAGATGGCACGTCTTTTGAGGAGAAGAAGGAAAGTTCAAACACTTTGCCGGCAGCGAAGTAAGTTGCTTTTCTCCTTTTTAAATTATTTAAGATTAGCAACATCATCTTATCAATCTATCGATCGCTCGGCAGAAAGATGAAAATGGAAAAATAATGAGGGACTTGAACGCGTGTAAAGAACATCAATGCGCCAAATTTAATTATCTACCGGGGTGAAAAAAATCATCTGTTGGCTGTTTTCTAAAACAAAAAGAAGCGCTTAATATTTTTTCCTTCTCTGCATATTTTAATTACCAGATCAATCATAACCGCGTACGGCGCCCGCCGCTTGCGAGAGAAGGTGGAAAATTGCAAGTCTAAATGAAAAACAATAGATTTACTTTAAAGTCGGAGCTCTTTTGAAGTCTAAATTAAAATTTCAGGTACCTTTAGGAGAGGCGCCTTCTGAAAGTTATGATATTCAATTAACGTGTTTAGATTCCAGTGAAATTATTCTTCACAGCTCGACGCCGTGTTAAATGAAATCTCTAGAGATTCAACACTTCTGTTGCCCTAAACAGACGGTGGGAGTTCAAACCAACTGAGGAATCGTTGCAAGAGAAAAATAAAAGATCTTTTGGCCTGTGATATATACACCATTGTTCAAACACACACATCTGTTTCTGCCCTCACGGAGGAATTCTTGGAGAAGTGCGAGCGCTCAAGAGACTCAAATTCAAGAGTTATACCTGTGAACGGTGACACTGTTCACAAGTCTTCATTTAAAGGGATAGTTCACCTTCAAAATGAAAATTCTGTCCATATTTACAACCCCTCATGTCAATCCAAACCTGTATGAGTTGCTTTCTTCTGCGGAACACAAAAGAAGATATTTTGAAAAATGTTGAAAACAGAAAACCGTTGGTCCAATTATTTTGCATTGCTTTTGCGTCCATTCAATAGAAGTCAATAGGGGCCGACGGTTTTCGGCTACCAACATTTTTCTAAATATCTTCTTTTTTGTTTTGCCGAAGAAATAAAACCACACAGCTTTAAAATGACAACAGGCCTGGAACATTATGACAGAAATTTCAGTTTGAAAGTGAACTATTGCTTTAACTGGTTAGCGGATGAGAAACATACACATTTCCCAGCATTCTCTGCAGAAGCACAAGAACAATAAAATATTTTATAAAAAAATCTCATTAGCGTAATGCAAAATATGGTTTTAGTATTGCCCAAAATATCCACTTTATTCTGAAAACCCTCACAAAAATAAACCCTAGTTATACAACACAGCTACAAAAACATGGCAACTACAGTTAAAGAGACAAAAATAAATTCATACCGGCATTAATTAGAAAAATATTTGGAAGAATGTTAGCAGTTTGAACCGAAAATTGCTCACATTCTTACAAATATCTCACTTTTTTTGCTCAACAGAACAACAAAATATACAATATTTTCTAATATGGCTGTGGATGATGTCCCAGAACTGAAAATTGCTCACATTCTTACAAATATCTCGCTTTGTGTTTAACAGAACAAATAAATGTTAGTAGGTTTGAAACAACCTGAATGTGAGTAAATGAAAGAATTTCCATTTTTGACTGAAGTGTCCAGTTTAACCAGCGTATGCGCAGTAAACCTGCGTTTATATTAATGGAAATCAATCTGCAAAAATGTTTCTTGACTTTTACCAAAAAAGTGTGCAGATTTACGAAAGTCAAGATTATATCTGAAAAAGAAGTGAAATCCACACACTGTTATTCTTTACAGTTTCCTTTATAAAACACGGCAGGTTGTCACACCGATCAAGACATTGCTATCTTACATCGCATACAAATAAAGGGAGTAGATGAACGCTGTGCAAATTTCCCATTGAATATTTTACTCCTGCACTCCAACAATAATAACTTTCATAAGAGAATCAAATTGTGCAAATCTTTTCATTTCCAACTTTCCCAAGTCTGCTTCAAAACAACGAACGTGGCTTTCGATGAAGTGTCAGCACGCGACATCTGTACATCACAGCTCCACACGAGGATGAGATCTTGATTTTGTGGCTGATTGAAGATGTCGATCATCTAAAGCAGGCGCAAAATCGTTCAGCGTTTCTTACCGCAGAAGCTCACAAACAGCGGCAGAAAATCTGATGGTTTGTCATCAATCTCACATGTTCGTGTCACACATCCTGAGCTGTTTGTTTGTGTGCTAAACCCCGTGTGCCTTTAAGATCTGCTGTATGGAGAAGAAACAGCACATTTGGCCGGAGCGATCTGACGCTGCTTTGCAAACACATGTCACCGCTTTCATTATAAGCAGTAATGCCGCTATCTGACTCAGCTCCTGCGTTCTGCCGCTCAACCCCCCCCACCCCGCGTCTCCCGGTTTGTGCGGTTGGGAACTGATGTTTATTTCTTTTGGCATGTACTCGGCCGGCGCGCCGCTACCCATTTCGCACGTTTTTATTGGCTAATTTGAGAGCGTTCGTGCCGGCGAGCGGTGTCTCTCTCACATCGAGGATCACAAGAATCTGGCTGCGTCATCCGTTTCACCGCTTTTGAGCAAACAAAGCCGTCCGCCAAATTGAGCGACCCTTCAACCGCGCCGAGCATCTGCTCTGAAGAATGAACTCTATATCATGATTTAGACGTGTATGTAAACTCTTATGGAGAGATTTTTGGCTCTTTCTATCAGGAGAACTATTCGAGACACAGATGAGACAAAAGAAAGGAAAGTTTCCTTTTGTTCTCCATTTAATTGAATTGATGTGCCCCAAAAAAAGAACTGAGATATCTATGTTCTTGACGGGTGTTTTGTGTGTGTGTGTTCAGTACGGCGATGCTGCGTCCGCAAACACGTCTAACATATAGCGCCATATCTCGCGCTCCGAGACCTCGTGCAGACGGGACAGTAAAAACCAGACCTTCCGCTGACGACACCCCGAAAATGTGCTGAAGCGCATCAATTGCACCTGGCTACAGCCAGAGAGACCTATTTATAAAACACACGCTTATACACAAATACACGCCTTGTAGAAATGCCACTCTCGATGACTAATGTCTCGTCTGTACGCATGCAGACAAGACATTAGTTTTAGACGAATAACAAACCGGTGCTCGGTAGTGAGAGACGACTCATGTTAAACCATCACAGAGCTTTAGGACATCACAGATGTATAAAGACACACAGCCGGAAATATCACGAACCGTAGTAGTGTAATCCATGGCTAGCCTTGCATTAAATGATTTTAAAGCACGGCTAGCCGTGGATTATCCCGTTTATACCATGGTTATTTGCCAAGTTAAAGCTTTAATTGATGTTTATTGATGTGAATATGAAGGTAATTTGTCAGTTCATTTTAAATGTTATCAAACTGTCTGGAGCTACCCGTGCGTTAAAGGCTTTTAATGCACACCATACACCCAATCAGAATCCAGTATTCAAATCGACCATGGTATAATCAGCATGTGATGTTTGGTCACATGACCAAACTGTGTATATTGGAAGTGGTGTTACATCAAGTCCAGTGTTGGTTAAGTTAAGGTCTTTGCACATACAGTTCGAAATTTTCATAAGCGTTTTTTCGTATGTGGCGCTCGTTTGTACGGTGTCTCTAAAATGTGCAATGAAAAAGTAGTTAAAAAAATCTGAAAAAGTAATTATTACTAGTTCATAAATACATGTGCAATAGTGTAATAAGATACTGTACAAATGACTCTCTCCAAAAAGGACTCCATCACTTGTTACTTATTACTTTTTATATCATAAATCCACCTTCATTAGAACTAATTCAAAGATAGTCATGAAAAGGCTTCTTCTTCATTCAAATAAATAATAAATAACTACATAGATTATTCTTATTAACTTAAAGTATACAAATGTGAGAAGGATACATTAAAGCATACATTTGAAGTTAGACTTGTCATTTTTATGTCGTTTCCACTTTTGAATATATTGTAGTGTTTAGTTCAATTACATCATTAATTTATTTACAGAAATAATAAGAGTAATCCCCTACTTTACTTTTTCAAGGGAGAAGTAATTAAATAACTATGACAAAGTAACTAGTAACACCCAACAACGATCAAGTCATACAGTCTTATAACAAGTAACCCATGACTGAATGTTTGGTTCGGTTTAATGGGTTTTGGGTTAAAAAACGCACTCCAAGAGATTATGCGGGGCTAAAGCTCACACTTCTGTGAAATGCAAGCGTGAACTTTTTCCCCCACGTGGGCTCAGAGAGTGTGAGGAAGAGAAAGAGACAAAAGAGAAAAGAGGGAAAGATCACACCCTGCTAACACGTGCTAGACACGGGTGATAAAGTCGAGAGGAGAGTCCCGGCTTCAGGCCTGCTGCAGCCTATTTATACATCAGCTCGGTGGACCGCGGCCACCGGCGTGACAGGAATCTCTAATGGACCTGCTGCTCATGAACCTGCTAGTTTGGCTCGGCCCGTGACAGCCGTGGTCATTAACACATTACAACGTCTTCTAGAACTGAGAAAGAATTCAGAATTTAAATTTCTTAGAGAAAGTAATGTTGGATCACGTAGAACTCTCTGGGATGATGCTGGAGGGATACAGGTGATGCTGGAGTGATACAAATACGAGTCTTTGTTCAGTGGAACACAAAAGAAGATATTTTGAGAAACGTCTCTTTGGAAAGAAACTCATACCGGTTTGGAATGACATGAGGATGAATAAATGCAGAATGAGTTTTCGCTTTTGGGTAAACTCTTCCTTTAACATCTGGCCTCTGAACCCTCAAAAGTGCAACCTGACTCAATATGTTCTTTAAGAACTTCTGAATAGGTTGGGGAACTGAATGAGAGCTCAAAACAGCGAGCTTTCATAGAGATTCCCTTGTTAATATTTGAAATATTCATATTAGAGAGTCAATTGAAAAGCTCAGCGGTAACCGCAGTTAAACTGCGCCGTGACTCAAAATTAATTGTCGAAAAGCTTCTGCAAATGTTTCTGTGACAGACGAGAAGAAAATCACCAACTGGATATTGCCCCAAGACACACACACTGAAAATAATTCAGGTGGACTCATTCTAACACACATGCATGCACATGCACACACACGCTAGCGCACGCTAACACTCGCATGCTTCGTTCCGAAATCTAATCTGCTACCTAGACTGCATTTAAGGTCATCACAGGCGTTCTAACAACATGAAGGCTGTCCTAAAACACAGACAGTAACATGCATTATGGATAACCTTGGAGGAAAAGGAAATCCCATAATGCATTGTGATGAGCTGAAAAAATAATCTGAAATGGCAGATGAGCGAAGAGAAAATGTTCTTTAGGATTAAAAATTTACTTTAAGATGTGTAACGTTTGACTCTACATCGCCATCTCTGTTTGAAATGTAAAACTGCATGGCACTTACAAAGTTGTTTTTATATTTGTGAGTTGAAGTCTAATGACTTAAAAGTGAGCTGTTTGGATTTGACACAAAATGTTATTTTCATCATCTTTTTTTAATAATCTCCTTTTTATGTGCATTTCATTTTAACAAGTGCGATTCAGATTGAAGCTTTAATGAAAAGTAGATAAGTATAATTAAAATGGATTCCCTCAGGTCATCTTTGTTTTAATGTTGTGTGTCCACACCATACGTGACGAACCACATTTAAAAAAATGTTTAGAATATAAACAATTTTGCAAAATGTTAATAAAACTGGTCAAGAAGCACTTCCTGTTTAAGTGTTTTTAACATTACACAAATGTTAAAACAACATTCAACCTCGAGACAATTTGGAATTGAATCAACAAATTAAAGGAAAATATTTATACTTAAGGTAAACTTGTAAAATTGAATTGTTTGTAGCTTGTCGCTTATCTGGGTTGTGGCGGGTGTGGACAAAACTTTATATAACATAGAAACGATACCGGTTCCATGTTTTGCAACATTGTGTTACCCAGAACAGATTTATGTATGTTAATATCCAATATGTAACATTTATAGTAGGGCAGGGCGATATTTATCGTGAGACTCTTACGCTCTCAGTTTCCCAATGATTTACAGTTAAATCCCGAATATGGGAAACAGAAGAAGAACAATTAGTTCTAGGAAATTCATGTGGTCATATTCTATCGCTGTTCTTCAAACCTTTTCAAGTATTTTCATGATAATAAAGTATATCTGAAGAGCTCTTTTCCAAAACACATTAAACGCCAAATTTAAACAAAATGAGTTTGTCATGCCATTTTGCTGTGTACTAAACCTATTCACTGCTCCATCAATGTTTCATGCCAAATTACTATATTTCCTTGTTTAAAATGTTCTGCAAGATTTAGTTTCTTTCCAAAACGCTATAAGTCCCGAACCTGTTTTTAGCCTAAATGCGATATGTCCTCTCAACCAATCAGAATTCACTCCTTAGTATGACAAAATATTGAAACATGAAATTGAAAATATTTATTTTATTTTACTATTTGGTTTGTTACTATTTATTTTATTTGGCTGTTATTTATTTCATGCATTTGCATTTATTTGATTTATATTCATTTATAGTATCCCTATTTATAGAGTCCCTGATGTCATATGTTTCAAGGATGGATTTGTTTTGAAAAAAATAAAAATTGAATTTATAATCGACAATATTGTTGTTTCATTTAACAATCATTATTTAACATGTTCAGACTGAGCCAACAGACCATTTTAACAGGATAAATTGAATATTAACAAAATGTATGGGTCTAGGTAAAAAAATGTCATTTTCATTAAAATGCATTTATAGCGTTTTGGAAAACAGCTCTTCAAATATAGTGATGATGTTTGACGAGTGTTGCTTTTACAAATGTACGTTATAAACGACTCAATCTCGTAGTGATTTTCGATCAAGCAGTTCTTCCTACTGATCAAAGTGAAATGTTCATAAGATTTCAGAATCGATTTAGACATTTATAATTAGCGTGAATCTCGATATATATCTTCCAGCCCTAATTTGTAGTTAAATAATAAGCAAAAATCAGCTTTTAGCATGTACCTAAAAATGTCTTGCTACCTAAATATTTAAACCTCACCCTCATTATTAAAGTCCACCGTTTACCATCATAAATGACAGTTGTATAATAATGATGAATAACTTCAGATATCCAGTTAGATTTTGTGGGACATCATTTGACTTCAACCCATGTAAAGAAAGAAAGTAAAGTATCAGCAATTTTGCGTTTCAAACCGAATTGGTGAAAGAGAAGCAAAAGCAGAAGTCACTTCTTCAGTTTTATGAAGTTGAAGATTCTTCAGAAGTTAACCAACTATTCACGGTCCTTTGGAGCGGAGCTTTAATTCTACACACGCCGCGTCCCGTTCAGAGTTCAGCGGCCAAGGAGTCTTTGTGAAAATGTGTGCGGGAGACACCGTGGCATCCACACACACTTACTTCAGTTATGGAAGTGCATTAGGCCCTCATGACAATTAGCCCAGGAAAAGGTTTACGACCGTCAGGCCCACAGGAGCGTACAAATCGGCACAGCCGGAGGCAGCCGCTAGAACAGAGGTAATTACACTTCTTCTCGTCATAACGCTGAGAGGAAGCTACACAACACACACACCTCTCTCGTCTTTTTCTCGCCCTTACATACTGCTATAATGAATTACCCGTGCCTTTACTCTTTGATTTATTCTGCGATTCATAACATATTTATGCATTCCAGATGAATGATCATTTCCTTCAGGAATTAATCAAAAATTAGAGGAAGGACCGGTCCTGTGTGTCATGGCATCAAAGACGGAGGAACTCACCTCGATGCGGATAATCAGACCACAACTCGCACACCGGACTGAAGTTACAAACACAAACAACGACCGGATATGATTCATGATCAAAGTACGATCACGGATTCCAACATTCACGGGAAAATAAAAATGATGTCATCGTTTCTTCACTCGCACGTGGTTGTAAACTTGTGAGTCTTTCTTCGGTGAAACACAAAAGAAGATATTTTGAGAAAGTTTTGTGTTCACACGAACGCAGTCAACGTGTGTGTTGTTCGATTATCGACATTCTTCAAAATATCTTTTGTGTCCTCCAGAAGAAAGAAAGTTTGAAATGACGTGACTGTGAATAATTGCTGAGTTTTCATTTCTGGGCGAACTGTCCCTTTCACGTTATATATCATACGAAGGATCTGTACAACAACTCAAACCACCGCCGCAGACGGACACTCGTTGGTTCTTACATTACAGATCCACTAAAAGCCCCTCCGAAACCTCAAATGTGTGAACGTGTGCACGGATGAATAATTTAGTGCCGAGTGTTTAAAATGTTCTTCCGAGACCCTCGTACCCCAGAAAACAGGTGTCCCACCACGAATCCCCACGAGGCGTGCGTGCGTCTGGAGAACAGGCAGCTGGATCGCCTTCACCTCTTTCTCTGATAACGGCGGGTGAAGATTTCTCGGCCGCGGGGGTTAATGGCACGAATCTGCACCAAGTTGCTAATTACACGTTACGAACTATTTATCAGATTCTCCATCTGCACGCCGCCACAACTCTCATTGTGCACGCTAAATTACTCCTCGGATTATCTTTGTAAAGCAAGTTTTCATAATTAGAGACTGCGTTGATGTTTTCTCTCGGCAAGCGCCAATAGACACAGTGTGAGCGAGAGAGAGAGAGAGAGAGAGAGAGAGAGGCTGACTGCTTTATTTGGGCCTGACATCTTCAACCAGAGACACAGAAGAGAACCAGAACATCTGCCCTCAGTCTTAAAAATAATCTTACTGCAGAAACTGGAAATATTCCGATTTTTGTTTTTATATTACCATATTACATTAACACAAATACTTTAATTTAATTCGTGAAGCGATTAACGATAATGAGGGAAAATTAAGCATTTTATCTTAAAGGGACAGTACACCGGAAAATGAAAAGTCTGTCATCATTTATTTGTTTCAAACCTGTATTCATTTCTTGGTTCTGTTTAAAACAAAGAGAGACATTTGGAAGAATGCTACCAATTTTCAGTTCTGGGACATCGTCCACGACCAAAGTAGAAAAACAAATTGTAAATTTTGTTGTTCTGTTGAACACAAAATAAGATATTTTGAAGGATTTAGGAAAACAAACTATGGTAGTCCATGTTCCAGAACTGAAAATTGGTAACATTCTTCCAAATATCTCTCTTTGTTTTAAACAGAACCAAGAAATGAATACAGTTTTGAAACAAATAAATGATGAGAGACTTTTCATTTTCCGGTAAACTGTCCCTTTAAGGAGGCAACGATACGAGAAGTGCTAGACAAAGTTTCAACTAAAAGTTTTATTTTTTAATAAAACGTCTCTGTCAATAAAGCACATACAAATCTGAAGCACGTTTAAATTCAGTTTTGATCAAGTTCATGATAAATTTCATCTTTTTGAAGCTTTTCTCACTAACTTGCGTCACATTTTGCTCCAATACATTTACAAAGTATTCAATTAAATGATGTAAACTCACACATGATTTTCATTAAAGAAACCGTTTCTATGATTGATGTCAAGATTGAATCCCCCTCATGCAAAACCCAGACAATGAAAATGATTTTCTAGACATTTCTATCATCTTTTGTCATCTTTAATGTCTTTAGGCATTCATACATCCTGAATCATTGCGGCAAACCACCTTAAAAAAATAATGACAGAAAGCGTTCCTTTAAACTTCCGAGGAGCGTTCCTTTAAACTTCTTCAAACTTTTTTTAATCCCATTGGGAATCACATGCTCTGAAAGTTCTGAAATCTAGTTTCGTCTTTGGGATTGACGCCCTTAAATAAAATTCCCATTAGGTTCAATATTACGATAGAAGGACTTTTGATTTAACTAGAGTTCGGTCCTACTTTTGTTTGACTGACAAAGTTCTGAGCTAATGTATTTTCACATGTAAAGGAATTGCTGCCGATCTGAATTTAACACGACACTTATCAAAGAGAGAAAATAAGAGCAAGCAGTTCCAGAGAGAGCGAGAGACACACACAGTCAGAGAGAGAGAGAACCTCTTCGCTAACAGACCCAAAGGTGCGTCTGACACTATTAAGACACCCGGCGTGGTTCGCGAGCCTCTCGCAGTAAATTTTATTAAAATTACCTTCATTATAAGACACTCTTCATTATAAAACCAAAAAGTGCGGCTGGTCTCTCAGGGCCGCTGGATTAATAAGGACAGCGATGTATTTTAAGCTGTAAACTCGACTTCTTACTGTCCTTAATCTCCTTTCCACTTCACAGGCCAAATTAACACCTCTCCCCGGCTCTGACGGGACCTCATTAGTTCTCTTCCACTCGAAACAGGAAAGAAGAAGACAAGCTGAAAGAGGCGACCAATGACAGTCACCGGCTCCAGGATTAACCCTTTCCTGCGAGCGAACGCGTGGGGAATCTAGGTCGACGTGTTTCTAATCAGCCGCCTGGTTAACGATAATTAGCGGGCGAGGCGGCGGGGGGGGTCCGTGGAAATGAAACCAAAAGAGAAACCTGTCACGTCGCAAACACTTCAAAGGAAATATTTCTCTTTTAAAAGTGCCCCGAACGGGGTCCGCGAGCCACCGGGGACCTCGAGAGGGGTGGAGAACGAGGGCCGCAGAGAACAAAAACACACACGCACTCTTCAGAGGGACCAAAAACACACAAACACACACTCCACCTACACAATGACATGTAGTTTACTCTCAATGTTAAACTTCTCAGAAACAAAAGATTACCCATCATGCAACTCAGACAGAGTCTTACTATGTGAAGAAATTGGTCAAAAACGCTGTAGTATACTTTAGTATTTAGTGTAGTAAACCGTAGTATACTAGAGTATATTATAGTAATTGTTAGACTTAATGTTGATGTGACTGTATATGACAGGATTTTGTAGTATTAACAATATTAAATTGACAAACTATAGTTAGTAATGTAGCACACTTCAGTATTTACTATAGTAAACTGCAGTTAAGTGTATCCTGTGGTATATTATAGTAAGCAAGCAATTATTACAGTTTATCAATTTATTATAGTTAATAATACAAAAACCTATAGCAGATACTGTGGTATACTTTAATGTTTACTATAGTAAGCTGTAGTATATTATAGAAATTAATAAACGAGATAGTATTTCAGAAAACCAAGTAGACTTTGAAATTCTTCAGTACTACACAGTTTACTATAGTAATTATTAAAGTATATTATAGTAATTGTAACAATTTGTGGATTTAAACGAAGGAATTCTGTAGTAATAACTATAGTAAACTGACAAACTGAAGTACATACTGCAGCATACTTAAATACAGTAAACTGACAAATTGAAGTACATACTGCAGCATACTTAAATACAGTAAACTGACAAATTGAAGTACATACTGCAGCATACTTAAATACAGTAAACTGTAGTAAATTGTAGTTAACTGTGGTATATTATAGCAATTATATTTTGTTAATGTTTACTACAGTTTATCAGTAATTATAGGTAATAATACAAACATCTACAGCAGATACTGTGGCATACTTTAATATTTACTATAGTAACTGTAGTTTATTATAGACATTAATAAACAAGTTAATAATATAGAAAACTAAGTTGATACTGTGGAATTCTTCAGTACTACACAATTAACTATAGTAATAACTAAAATATATTACAGAAATTAATACAATTTGTAGATTGTATACGAATGTATTCTGTAGTATTAACTATAGTAAACTGACAAACTGAAGTATATACTGCAGCATACTTCAAAACAGCAAACTGTAGTAAATTGTAGTTAATCTTGGTATATTATAGCAATTATATTTTGTAAATGTTTACTACAGTTTATCAATTATTAAAGGTAATAATACAAAAATCTATAGCAGACACTGTGGTATATTTTTATATTTACTATATTAAATTGTAGTATTTTATACAAATTTCTAGAATGTCAAATATAGATTTGATAAACTGTAGTAAATGCTGTAGTATACTTTCATTTCTATGGTAAAGTTAAAAACACTGTAGTATCTCAGAATTTTACTACAGTTTACTATAGTATTTTTTCGATGGGAGACAACTCTTACATACATGTATGATGTCATATGTGGATGGGTCAAACACAAGTGTTAACACACATGAGCGTCAAACACATCGCGGTACACATCCAACATCATCCCGAATGACCAGGAAAACACCAAACTCTTCATTCCTACACAGCACAACATTCCTGAAATCCCTCCTGAAAACCTGCGGTGTGCGGACCACAGTCGAGAATCACAAATGTGATTTACGATGGGCTGTTTAATGGCTGGAGCGCGGGGTTTGAGAGCAGATCAGATGACTTTCTCGACAGGAGCGTGTCAGAAGGAACGAGGAGTGCTCCATTACACAGATGACAGAGAGAGAGAGAGAGAGAGACAGAACTCTAGTACTCCTCCGTCTTAATGGAGGAGAGACGCTACTTAAGTCTGACGGGAAAATGATACCAGTCAATACAGCGAGTGTGTGTGTGGGGGGAGCAGATACAGATGACGTGATGCTGAGAGACTCTTCTCCATTTCATCTCTTGCAAAAGTGGAACAGAACATGGATTTCAAAGCACAAAGTCAACTCACCTGAGCTTGGAAACCTTTGAGAACAGGAGAAACCATCTCCAACACCTCCTGAACACAGACAGAAACAGACAAAACCGAGGTCATACTTTCAATGTTTTTAATGAAATGAAAGAATTCTTTTTCAAAAATATTTTAGGATGATTAGGAACAACAAATCAACAACAAATATGCTACAGTTTAATGATGAAGCCATATATAGAAATACATTTGTTGTACGGCATTGAATTTATTTTACAGCTTCGTCTTACATTTACTGTTATTCACTGAATAAACTGTATTACATTTAGTGAATCATCCCTGAGAATCATCATTTTTTTGGATTTTGACTTAAAATATGGTTTGGAGATGTTATAATAAATGATGTTTCACACATAGACGGTTTCAACGGCAATGAGATAAACAAATGTTATGTGGGCAAACTTCCGGGAGACCTCTTCAAAGAATCAATAACTTGTTTTAATGTCATGACATACAATTAATATACAATAAAACATTCATGTAAATTAACTGAATTATTATATTTCATTTATTAAGAGTTTGGTTCCAAAATGATGTTTTTTGTTGTGTTTTTTTATTATGTTGTTATGTTTTTATTGTGTTTTATTCTGTTAGTAAGCCTTATTTTTTAGCTGTTATGTCTTAAATGAAGTTTGATTGATATTTATTAGAATTCACAATAAAAAAAACTTTTTTAATATTTTTTTTAAACGGAGTTACCAAAACTCTACATATATATTTATTTAAATAATAACTATTCACAGACCAGAGGTTTAATTCGGGCCAGGCATGTTCGTCCAATGAAACAGTCTATAAGAAAATACACTTCATAGTTTTAATACTGACATTTCTGCACAGTTACAAAAGTACAGAAAAAGTATTATTAAAGTATCAATATCATTGTTTTATCATCTGATGTCATCAATGTACCATAGTACCACCACAATGCTTTTTATAAGATACGAGACTTTAACTGAAGAAAACTACAGAATAAATAGCACATTAAACAAACTGATTAAGTTATTAGATTTACTGGAGAACTTCACATAACTTTATTTTGAAAAATATTCGAAGTATTTATCTCCCACTAGAAGTTGATACGACACTGCTATTAGGTCAGTTAAGAAACCTCACATCTCAGATATCACACATTGCATACAGATGAATTAATAAAAGCACTTTACATGTCTCCTTTAAAACCCTTCGTAGACTCATTGTGAATTACTGTAACTGTTTTTGTTTGTTTTTAAGTCCCCGTGAACCAGAAGTTGCGATCGCTATTTACTTCCGTATTTTGATGCATTTTCAAGTGAAATGGTATTAATAATGAGGGAAAATAGTGGGCGTGGCTTCCGTTTTTTTACTGCGAATTGATTGGGTGTATAAAATAGCCGTTTCATCTTACAGCTGACTGACAGTTGAAGGGGAGGAGTTAAAGGATGCTCCGCCCAAGCCGTTCTAGTTAGGGTCATTTGAGATGG
>CM017904.1:21013157-21088157 GCA_008369825.1 Triplophysa tibetana | reverse complement strand
AATTGAAGAGAAACCTGATGTTCCAAATATGGTAAGAAGCGTTAGATTAACATCACATGCTTGCAGTATTCCACCAATCACTACACACTGGTGAACTGGCCAATCACAGCACACCTCGCTTTTCAGAGCCATGAGCTTTGTTAAATATCTGCACGTTTTAGAGTGACGGAGCAAAGAGGAGATACAAACATGCACTGTATGTTGATAATACAGCATTTTAATCTTAAATCGTGTTTACACATTACATTACATCGATAACAAACCATAATATTGGTTTTAGCCGTGTCATATGACCCCTTTAAGTAAAGACAGTTCAAACTTGCACTTCAAGCCCATTGCACATAAAATCAGATTTTTTCCCCAAAATTATTGCACGTAAAAAAATGTATATGACCTCACGTCGTGTCAACCACATTTACACACTGCCTGATATTTTCATCCGTCCTAAAAAAATTCAGACTCTGCTCGATTTTCTGAGTTTTTTAAGTACGCACAAGCTTCAAACTTTTAGTTTGAAAAGAAGGATGGTACATCTACAAGAGCAGGTGCGGCAAACAGCCTGACCCTAATGCTAAATAAATATGTAGGACTGTGGGTTTCGAATTAAACATGTCATCTGTTTTTTTGCTGCTATTGTTCTTTTAATGCATTTTTTCTCTTCCATAAATTACCTGCTGCATTTTTACTGAGTTAAACTTGACCTTTGATTTGACCTTTTCTGGCAAAATTGTTCTTGCTTATGCACTTTTTTAAAGCTTTAATGTATCTGAAGAAAAATGTCTGATCGCTTAACAAAATATCATCACGTCTCCACTTAACGAGACATGATTGGATGCAACATTGGCGTCTGCGCCATAAATAACGTGACAAATAACTTACCAAAGTTAAAACTTACAGTTAGAGATTTGTTCAAATCTTTAATCATAAGTCTGAGTGAAAATAACAAACACTCAAAAACAACAAGACAACATTTACAGAAACTTCTCCTTAAGTTTCAGCAGCACTAACAATAAGAGCATATAAAGAAACAACTTTTGTTTTAAGAATATTTCTGAGATCTGTCGCATGACAAGCACATCTACACTCATCCTCTTCAGAGCAGCGATATGAACGGGAGCTGAAAATAAACTCGGCTCACTTTTGCATGTTGTTTTTAATGTTTGTTCATTTGTGCATGTGACGCCAAAGCAGCGTTTGCCAAAGTCCCTTTCGTCCTCGTTTCACCGTTACCCATGATGCACTGCAGCTGTTCATGCAAGCGTGCTCAGCAGGTGATCATCTCTGTTAGTCAACACCGTTACTGCAGGACAATTACACTTCACAGAAGAAGCGTCTGACACGAGTTCAGCTTACAAGCCTTACGATAAGCAAAATGCATGATTTAAAACGAGCCAGATTCTTTTGTTAAGACAAAAAATATGATGCCATTTACTAACACGTTGTGCCAAAACCGCATGACTTGGCACACAGAATGTGCGTAACAGCATGTCCTAAATCACTAAATAATGAGCGCAACCTTGTATCAAGGTTAAACACATGCACTATGTTTTCTGTTACTGTTTCACTGAAATGGAATGAAAAAAGATCAAACTTTAAGCGTTAAATGCTACAAAATCTAATTGATGCAGTTTTTAAAAGACAGTTCTTCATATTTAATGTGGCGTGATGCTGTCGGTCGGCGGACGAACATAACATCACCTCTATCACCACAGACATTTATTCTTTAAACAAAACAAACACACAGCCTTAAAAAACATGTGACACGAACACAAACTGGGTGATTCTCTCCCAATCGTGGTTTTAAGATGATTTTCTTATAAACACTTGTATCAACAAATTCCTTTTATGTTCATTTAAAACAAGACGTGATATGTTTGAAGGCATTCATTTCAAAACTTTTACTGACAGTTTAAAAAGAATATTAATTAAATAGGCCTTAACAATTCTCATTACCGTAACCGTTTAAAACTGTCAATCTCACAGCATGGTTTGCTTAAAACAAGCGAAAACATGATGCCCAAGAAAGTTTTTATTAATCATACATAATAAGACATAAATGAATTATATTTTAATAGAGTGTTATACATGTAAAATGTCTTTAAAAGTGTGAAAGCTACCTTTATCGGTTATGAGAAGGGAAAGTGTTGTGCATACAGCGTGACCATATTTTTCTTGCTAAAAACTTTAAATTCTCTTAAGTAATTTGTTAACTTGTTGGCAATTTAAAAGTTTCCAGTATATGTGTTTCGTCAAATGAAATCAAACTTAATGTAAATATCTTTGTGTGTGTTTAAACAGTCTTTAAAAAACGTTACGGAGGAGGAGAATATCAGTCCTGAACCACCATTTCTCCATTTTTATTATACTGAAAGGCATTTTAATTGATAATTTAGTACAACATCCAATTGTTTTTTCACAATATTTTAATTTTAATCTGTTTAAATTACATCATGTAATGCACTCAAATCAGGACGCGTTACGGTTATGAGAATTTATCAGAAAAAGCAATAAAATGCATAAATAATTCATTCCTATGTCAAAATGATGTTTTGTCCAAAGTAGAGAACACAATGATTTTGTTTTATAATTCACATCTTTACCGACATGATGTTTCAGTGGTTTGGTGAGAATCACCCAAGTGTGTTTTTGTGTGTGTTTTTAGAGCATGGCAGTAAAAATGTCATCTATCATAATAAACAAAAGCTTGACAACGTTCATGTTTCACAATTCAGTCGTGCAGCCTAAAAGCGAAATAAGCAGTCAGGAAAAGAAAACGTTGCCAGATTTGTCCGTTTTGGGTCAAACAAATCCCAGTTCTAAACAGCCTAAGAAATCCCGTCACCATTGAACTCTATTGAAAAAAAGGCGCACCTGAAGTAAAATCAAGACATCTTCATTCAAGTTCGACGTCTTAAGGGTTTGGAAAAAGGCATTCAAGTCGGTATTTTCAGTCTGTGGTGGGCAGCCGGGTCAATATCGAGCCAGTGTCATTACGCCCGTGCCACTCAAACATCCATCCGTAATTGATGAGTTTCCCTCTGGGATGCTCTGCCGATGTCACGACAGGGCGGGTCGAACCGCTCGGGGGCGGAGCTAAGCCGTACCAACCCCGCCGAGGCCAGCATCCGTGTCACCCGGCCCGGCGCGGAAAATTGATTGGCCGGGGCGTTAATGTGCTCGAGCAGCGGAGCGACTCTCCAGAGCCGCCCCTTTAAATATGCAAATGAGGCTAGAGGAGCCGGCGCTTGAACTTGACATTGAATCGAACACATCTATAGGGGAATGAGATATAGAAAAGCAGCAAAACAATAACCGCTGCTTAACTGAATCACACGTGAGAGCTCGTTGCTGGTGATAACCAGATGGGACGTGGATGAAAACCTATATGTAAATACGCAAAGCGTAGAAAGAACACAAAGATATAACCTTCAAATTCTCTAAAGAACGGGACAAAAATCTTTAGCATCGATCAGCGCTGAATCTATGGCACCTCACGCCGATGACAGCGCAGAAAGCTGACATGTGGGAACGGCGGACAGAGTGTTTGGACCAGCGAAACTGATGTGAAAAAGTGGGTGGGAACAGAAAGAAAAAGCAGAAGAAAATGCAGATGGAGGTATTATTTTTCTTTTTGTATCCCATCTAATTGCAATCATAGGCAGATGTCTGCGAGTGTGACAGCATCAGCAGAATTGCTGCTGAGAGCACAGAATCTTTGTCTAAAAATAATCAGACATTCTGGGCTCGGCTGTTTGTTATAATGGTAATCGATGCTGCAGGCTTTGAATTCCATCAATTTATAGATCCACTCTGTTCTGCCTGGTGATTGCGCTGCCTCTAAACCCCTGCTGCACACACACACACACACACACACACAAAGGGTTCACGCAGACAAGGACCATTACCTATGCATGTGGATATACAACTGTGTGTTATAAAAACGACATGTATCAGAACATCGATGCACAGAGAAACACACGAAAAGAAACTTAGCAAGAAAATGTTCAACCGTGTAACAACGATTACAAAAACGGGACCATTAACTGTGCATACAGATATGCCGTCTCACACCTTTGTGTGAACTTGCCTTAGACTTCTATTGTTTTTTGTAACCACGCCCCCCTAAACCTAAACCTCACCCAATTATTTTTGCAATTTTGAACAAATATCATTTAGCATTTTTAATAATGAGTTTCCCTCGTTGACGGCTGGATGATACACACAATGTCATGTCTGTTATAACCACCATATATGCACCATTTTAACAGAAAAACACACAAATATACACATCAGTGTAGCAAAAGAACTTATCTAACCATGAACACACACATGCGCGCAAACACACACACACTCACTCAAAACACGCACTAACACACACACAGGCGCACAAACAATCTCACACACAAACACACACTCACACACTTTCAAACACGCACACTCTCACACAGAAACACACACACACACAAACACACACTCTCACACACAAACACACTCACACACAAACACTCACACACTCACTAACATACACACACACAGGCGCACAAACACTCTCACACACAAACACACACTCACACACGCACAGTCTCACACACAAACACACACTCTCACACACAAACACTGACACACACACACAAACACTCACACAATCACACACTCACTAACATACAAACACAGGCGCACAAACACTCTCACACACAAACACTCACACACACACAAACACTTACACACACAATCACACACACAATCACACACTCACTAACATACACACACACACAGGCGCACAAACACTCTCACACACAAACACACACTCTCAAACACGCACACTCTCACACACAAACACACACACTCACACACACACACACACACACAAACACTCACACACACACTCACACACTCACTAACATACGAACACAGGCACACAAACACTCTAACACACAAACACACACTAACACACTCTCAAACACGCACACTCTCACACACAAACACACACTCTCACACACTCACACACACACTCACACACTCACTAACATAAACACACAGGCGCACAAACACTCTCACACACACACAAACACTCACACAAACAGTCACACACACACTCACACACTCACTTACATACACACACAGGCGCACACACACTCTCACACACAAACACACACTAACACACTCTCAAACACGCACACTCTCACACACAAACACACACTCTCACACACACAAAAACAAGCACACACAAACACACACACTAACACACTCACTAACATACACACACAGGCGCACAAACACTCTCACACACAAACACACACTCTCACACACACTCACACACACACAAACACTCACACACACACTCACACACACACTCACACACTCACTAACATACACACACAGGCGCACAAACACTCTCACACACAAACACACACTCTCAAACACGCACACTCTCACACACAAACACACACACTCACACACACACACACACACACACACAATCACACACAAACACACACACTCACACACACACACACACACACACACAAACACTCACACACTCACTAACATACGAACACAGGCACACAAACACTCTAACACACAAACACACACTAACACACTCTCAAACACGCACACTCTCACACACAAACACACACTCTCACACACTCACACACACACTCACACACTCACTAACATACACACACAGGCGCACACACACTCTCACACACAAACACACACTAACACACTCTCAAACACGCACACTCTCACACACAAACACACACTCTCACACACACAAAAACAAGCACACACAAACACACACACTCACACACTCACTAACATACACACACAGGCGCACAAACACTCTCACACACAAACACACACTCTCACACACACTCACACAAACACTCACACACACACTCACACACTCACTAACATACACACACAGGCGCACAAACACTCTCACACACAAACACACACTCACACACTCTCAAACACGCACACTCTCACACACAAACACACACTCTCACACACACTCACACACACTCACACACACGCACAAACACTCACACACACACACTCACTAACATACACACACAGGCGCACAAACACTCTCACACACAAACACACACACAAGCACACGCATACGCACAAACACTCACACACACACACTCACACACACACTCACTAACATACACACAGAGGCGCACAAACACTCTCACACACAAACACACACTCACACACTCTCAAACACGCACACTCTCACACACAAACACACACTCTCACACACACTCACACACACGCACAAACACTCACACACACACACTCACTAACATACACACACAGGCGCACAAACACTCTCACACACGAACACACACACAAGCACACGCATACGCACAAACACTCACACACACACACACACACTCACTAACATACACACACAGGCGCACAAACACTCTCACACACAAACACACACTCACACACTCTCAAACACGCACACTCTCACACACAAACACACACACTCACACACACACACACACACACACACACACACACACACAATCACACACAAACACACACACTCACACACACACACACACACACACACAAACACTCACACACTCACTAACATACGAACACAGGCACACAAACACTCTAACACACAAACACACACTAACACACTCTCAAACACGCACACTCTCACACACAAACACACACTCTCACACACTCACACACACACTCACACACTCACTAACATACACACACAGGCGCACACACACTCTCACACACAAACACACACTAACACACTCTCAAACACGCACACTCTCACACACAAACACACACTCTCACACACACAAAAACAAGCACACACAAACACACACACTCACTAACATACACACACAGGCGCACAAACACTCTCACACACAAACACACACTCTCACACACACTCACACACTCACTAACATACACACACAGGCGCACAAACACTCTCACACACAAACACACACTCACACACTCTCAAACACGCACACTCTCACACACAAACACACACTCTCACACACACTCACACACACGCACAAACACTCACACACACACACTCACTAACATACACACACAGGCGCACAAACACTCTCACACACAAACACACACACAAGCACACGCATACGCACAAACACTCACACACACACACACACACTCACTAACATACACACACAGGCGCACAAACACTCTCACACACAAACACACACTCACACACTCTCAAACACGCACACTCTCACACACAAACACACTCTCACACACACTCACACACACAAACACACACTCTCACACACACTCACACACACGCACAAACACTCACACACACACACTCACTAACATACACACACAGGCGCACAAACACTCTCACACACAAACACACACACAAGCACACGCATACGCACAAACACTCACACACACACACTCACACACACACTCACTAACATACACACAGAGGCGCACAAACACTCTCACACACAAACACACACTCTCACACACACACACACACACACACACACTCACAAACAAACAAGCACACAGGGCAAAGTGAGGTTAGTCTACGGTTTAGATAAAGTGTGGTTTCTTTTCATACGTGGTCTTATCTCCTGCATTGGTGCGTAAGGCAGAAGATTTGTCCTTAGCTGTTTCAGATTAGTGCCGCTTCTCAGACGCCACATTGGAGAGGAGAGATCGATCAATGAATCAAATCAACACAATCAATACGGCCCATCGCTGGAGTCTAGTCTGGCCCCCGCATTAATACTGGCACCGGCCCCACCCCCACGGACACAGACAAAAACAACACCATCTCTTTTTTTTAGCGTTGGGTGAGCTCCAGGATAGGGCCGTTTCTGGCCGGTGTCCATGGCAGAGATGGAAGACGACCCGTTATCTGTTCCTGACTGGAACAGGAAAGAGGGAAGCGGCCCGGCTGGACGCTCACGTGAGCTGTGGCTGGGCCGTTTGTTTACACGGACGAAAGAAAATCACAAGAGACATCTCTTTAATATCTCAATCCCTTCGTATAGATAGCAAATCCTAATTCTTTCCAGTAAGACAAAGATCCAGGTAATCTCACATCTGTCTTCACTAGTGTTACAGAAAACAGCCAATGTCTCAACATTTAGCTCAGATATACCAAGACTACAGATTCTGAAATCAAATGTAAATCCCAGCCCTATATTCTACAGTACAACTCTGTATTCTATATCACAGCTTGTGTTCTATCGCATTCTATATTAATCTATATTATTCAGTATTCTATTTAACATTGTACCTTCTATATGACAGATCTATATACTATATGCTACTTCACAAATTATACTCTATATTATATACTGTATAGCAGATCTATATTCTAAATCACAGGACTACATTCTACAACATCAGAGATCTATATTCCTTATTCTAAATCACACCGCTTAATTCTTTATCACAATTTATATTCTATCCCATTCTACATCACAGATCTATTTCAATACTTTATATCACCATTTATATTCAACGCATTCTATATCATAGTATATATTCAACAATCCACATCACATTCTATATTCTTTATGACAAGATCTATATTCCATATCATAACTGGTATGCCATCACATTCTATATAACAGATCAATATTCAATAATCCACATCTCAATCTATAGTCTATATGATAAGATCTATATTCTTTATCGCAATTTATATTCTATCCCATTCTATATCACAGATCCAATTTCAATACTTTATATCAAAGTTTATATTCAACGCATTCTTTATCATAGCATATATTCAATATTCCACATCTCATTCTATATGACAAGATCTATATTCTATATCACAGCTTAAACTATATGAAGAGTTTGGTTCCAAAATTAGATAATTCCGTTATTTTGAAAAATCATGTTTTTTTATTGTGCATTGGAAATAATATCAGTCAAACTGCAGTTCATTTGTTTTGATTTACGCCATAATAAATGAAAAAATACAGCTAACTAGCACATAAAAACATGATAACATAATAAAAAACATGATTTTCTTTTTAAAGTTATCTTGTTTTGGAACCAAAGTCTTCATATATTCTACACAGTTTATAGTCTATATTATATATCACAGATTCATATTCAATATTCTTTATACTCATTTTTATAATATTCTATATCACATTCTATATTCTATATAATAAGATCTATATCCTGCATACAGACTTTATTCTATATAACAGTTTATATTCTATCATATTCTATCTCATAGGATCTACATATTATATAACATTATGAACTACAACACTATATCACAGCTTGCAGTCTATATGATAGATTTACATTCAATATATATCGCAGTTTATATTCTTTCACATTCTATATTACAGGATCTTAATTCAATATTCTATATTACGATCTATATTCTATATAACAGCTCCATAAATTGAATATCACAGCTGTAATAAATCACAGATGTATATTATTTCACAGCTAAAACATGTATATTCTACAATAGTAACAGACTCATCCCTCTCTTTACCATCCTTACAGGTGATATATGAAACATGGTCTTGTGAGCTATAAAAGAGAAACCACATTGAAATCTTGTGCAGGATTGTCAGTTGTTTGTAATGAATATTGTGGAATCAGCATATGTACAGCCTGAATCTGTCAATTTAACAGAAGAATCACACGTCACGCATCTGCACGACATGCGTAAATATACATCACAGCGGTAAAACACTTTGTTACGGTGTGTGTGAGTTAAGCGGTCACTGTCTCTAAATATCACATTCTGACACCTTTCTAAACCTGTCAACAGAGGCTGGGAAATGATCCCGAATAATTAATCCCAAACCAGTCATCCGGGCTCTTAAAACGAGAGCCGAAGACGCACGAGCGTTACAATGATGGAGGAAGGTGTGACTCATGTCGTCAGGAATTAGTCGTCACACTGCACTTCATTTAGGAGTTTTAGCACCTAGCGCTCTACAATCTGTCAACACCTTGTCTAAGACAAACGCACGCTCTTTTCTGAACCGTTTCATCTGGAAACTCTTAAAGCTGATGTGAGAAACATATGCAGTCGTATGAGCGCGGCAGCAATCACGCATCCAGTTTCTGATCTCAGAGCTAGGACACGTTTGTTTTAAAGCCTCTCAAGCATCAGTCAGAAGGATTTTTAAGCAAAGCTGCTCTTCAGCTGGGGACTAAATTATTGACTCGCTTAAGGAGCCATTGCTGAGACTCAGAATTCAACAGCGGCTTAAATAAAAATGTCTACACAATTTAATGTGGATTCCAAACAAAATACAAATATTGTATTGTGTGTGATTTTAACACCACCTGCATAGAGCGAAACTCAATCCAACAGACCAACAAGAAGTTTCCTCACAATCTAACCCCACTGGATGAGCTAATAGATGTCGGACCATTCAAACAGACAGATCAATATCATACAACCACCACAGTGACATCACACAAAACACCAGTGACATCACACACGACACCAGTGACATCACACACGACACCAGTGACATCACACACGACACCAGTGACATCACACACGACAGCAGTGACATCACACACGACACCAGTGACATCACACACGACATCATTGACATCACACGCGACACCAGTGACATCACACGCGACACCAGTGACATCACACGCAACACCAGTGACATCACACGACACCAGTGACATCACACACGACACCAGTGACATCACACACGACACCAGTGACATCACACACGACACCAGTGACATCACACACAACACCAGTGACATCACACACAACAACAGTGACATCACACACAACAACAGTGACATCACACACAACACCAGCTCTTAAATCTAGGCCTGTTTCACTTTATTCTGATACAGAAATGTATTCTTTAAATCATTCTGGGTTTCCAGCATACAGAGAACACTGAAGATTGGCTGACGTTCTTTAAAAGTATGAAAACATTTCAGCAGTACTGTTATTTGAGCATCATCATCATTATTAGTCCTTGCTAAATGTTTTAAACACGCTAGATAAACGTTTCTACAATGTTAATGGGACGTTTTAAAACAACCGTTTTGTTCTAACAATAAAACCTGTTAATGGTTAATCTGGAATAGAAGAAAGCATTTTAAGGGGTAAAAATGACACAGTCCACGCTGAACAATAAAACAGCTGACATCAACAACTAAAGCATTTCACAAAGAAAGCGCCACAACCTTCAGACACGTGCTGTTAGTTTCTTCTGAAATCAGCAGCTTAAAATCTAAAAGGTCACTGAACTCCACAACTAGTTTCATCTTTTCTGTTTCGCACGTCCTTTGTCCTTCTATCGCTCGAGTCCTTTTTTAACATTCAGGACTTAAAGTGGCTTCCAATTAGTCTCCCAAAACCGCTTTGTGCGAATGTGCGTCTAAATGAGTCCATGTTATTTATCATCATCATAATGGCCCATTGTTCTTTCACACTCGCTCTGTGGTTACAATCAAAGCAGCCATTATCATCTCACATAGCCACTGACATTCTGCCTGTGCGTTTACTGGCACCAAGTTTAAAAAAAGTCTAAAAACAAGAAAAACTGGCCTGAATTGAACAGTGCTGCGGCTTTTAGAGAAAGTAAGAGATGTTCTTTTAGGTCGGTTTATATATTTTGACACCACATGCTTTATTAAAGCAACCGTCAGGAACACAAACTATTGAAAAATTTGCCTGCTCGCGTCCTCGAAAAAAAAAAGCGTGTCTTGGTAAAATTTATTGTTGAGTAAATATAACTGTGTTAGGAAGAGAGATATAAATGGGGGCCAGCGACTTGACAATCTATAACAAACAGCACAAAATCAGTCCGAGTTTACCTCCACAAAGATGTGGAAATAAGACGCGCTGGCCCACTTTCCGGAAGAAATCGACGGAGGTGGGGGTGAAAAATGGCAAGCGGCGGATAACACAGATAACCTGCCATTGTTTATTCTCTCTTAAGAAACGTCAATCTGTTGGGTTCTCAGGTGTGCCCCTTTTTTCCTGTTTCACTTCCTCTCGCGCCCCTCCCTCGATCTCCCCTGTCGATCGCGCGCGGAGATCAAAGCCGAGCCGCCGCAGGTACGTGAATATTTCAGGTGAGCCGAGCGGCTGCGTTTCACGCCACCTGCGCGACACCGGAGCGGGTCCAACCCCTCGCAATTACCCCATCTCCGGCGGGTCCCCGAGAGCCCAGCGACACCACCTGTCACGGTGAAAAACTCTTTTATTCCTACCCAACGCACACGTGCGACAGAAAGAGATATTCCTCATCCGAGACGAAAATAAATGTATCTAGAGCGCAGAGATTGGGAATATGGCTCACGTCAGCGAGGTACAGTTAAAACCAGACCGAGGAGGAACTCGCGAGGTTGCAGAACTTTGAGAACATGGAAATACAGAGGGATCTCTTGAGGAACAAACTTATCGTGCACCAAGAAAATGTTGAAAAAGACTAACACAGGTGTTCTTTCAGATAAAGTGTAGCTTCTTTAAACGTTAACAACATTATGTCAACAGTCCGTCTCAGATGTATACAACTTTCCTTTCTAAATCAAATAAATCAAAATAATTAATTTTACATATTGAAATGGTGTCACGCTACTTCCGAGATCAACGTGGTAAAGCTCGTAAAAAATCTAACATCCATCATTAAAGGAGAAGTTCACTTTCATAATACATGTTCATGATAATTTACTCACCCCCATGTTATCAACGATGTTTATGTATCTTGTTTCTTTAGTCGAAAAGAAATGAAGGTTTTGATGAAAACGTTCCAGGATTTTTCTCCATATAGTGGACCCCTTGCCTTGCTCTGTTCGAACATGACTTACGTAATAATAATAATAATACGTTATTACGTTGAAAAGGTCACGCTTGATGTAGGCGGAAGTACCGAGTCAGTGTTTACAAGTTGAACGTGCAGGTTTTCAACATTATTAATTGTTACGTGAAGTCATGAACACGCATCGCAGAACAGAGCAAGGCGAGCATTTTTTTTTTAGAAATAAGAGATCGTTTCGCTAGAGAAGACCTTTATTCATGGTCTGGAATGGTTTAAAGTCCTTTTAAGCTGCACTGAAACCGTCATTTTGACCTTCAACTGTTGAGTCCATTATTTAGAGTAAAATCATGGAATGTTTTCATCAAAAAACTAAATTTCTTTTCGACTGAAGTAAAAAAATATATAAACATCTTGGATAAAATGGGGGGTGAGTAAATTATCGTGAAAATTTATATCGAAAGTGAACTACTCCTAAAGTAATCCAAATGACTTCAGGGTGTTAATATACGAATGACTTCGCCTAGTAAAAAAATATGTTCGCGAGAGAAAAGTTTTTATATCACGTGTTAATGTAAATAAACAGATTAGATTCGAAATTGACGACACATCTGTAACTTCAGATCTTGTCCTTCCGAAACCTCGAACGTCCAAATTTGCTGTTTTCCAGGAAAAGGTGACTAATAATAAAGATTTATCAAAAAATAAAGATCTGGAAATATAAGAGGTTTCACAAGGACAGCAGCGATGTGCGTGTTTTGACAAGAGACAAATGAGGACAAAAGAGATTCAATGTTTTCAATATGCCACAATAGAAAAACATGAAATCTTTGCAATTACAGATCCAAAAAGGCGTAATAATATATTTTTTTAAATTAAAATTATGTTTTATTTGACACACTATTCGTAAACATTACAGTCAATAATGAAAACAGTGTTCTATTCTATCCATCTCTTCAAGGCTTATTAGACATTACACTGATAAGATGTCAATATGAGTCGAAAAAAAAGTCACTTCGTTGAGTTAAAATGTTGCTTTAGAAGACAGATGACTACGTAAACACCAGACAACAATACAACTAACCAGAAACAGGAAGAGAACTAAAATCACTTTACAAAAAGAAACAACAAATATCCTGTCTAATCCAACTCAAGACTGTACATTCTGTTCGTGTGTGTTCTTATAAAAGCCTTTTACGCTTGAGAAGTCATCTCTTATCCAACAGCCAATCAAACTCGTCCTCAGAGTCCACACAAACCAGAACGGTAACAGGCGCACATGTCAGGAGCTCAGGGACTTCAAAGATCGCTGTGCGGTGTGTTAGTGTGCACGTCTCTCAGAAACGTCCGTAAAGCCCTTCCAGCAAATTCACTACATTCCTCCGTGTCAGAGCGGCCGACACACATTAGCCGTTTACATGGGAGGAAACACAATCTATTTGATGCTACACTGCCCACATGTCTAAAGTCTTACCGACAGACACCAGCGCTTCTCACTTCCTGACTCTCATCTCACATTCTGTGCAGGCGCGCCGGGATACACACTCCAGATACTCACCAATCACGGTTTAAAGTCTAACTGAAAGTAAACGCACACCTTAAACTCACGTTTGTATTTATTCCAGAATCGGGTGCACGACGAGGTGAAGTCACACTTCATGTACACGGCACGCGAACTAACTTGTGCTTTTGTCGGTCGTGACGCGGAAGATAAACAAACACGAATGAGACGTCTGCTCAGCGATCTAGAAGTAAATGATTTCATGTATATAGTATGTAGCAAATATACACACTAGATGTTAAACAGTTTCCCACAATGCAACACACACAACGTAGACGATCCTCCAATCCAAGGCAAAGTACTTCTGTGCTTCCGCGAGATCAGTCATGTTATCATCAACGTCCAGTTAATTCAACACAGCATGTGACCTTTAGAATGAGCATGATGGCTTTTGATCGCTCTGGTCAACCGACATTATACGACAATTATTTCCTCAGTAATTCGCACCGAATCCTACAGATAATGACTTTGGAGTTATGGACGTCTGTTCTTCTGTTCGTTCTCTCTGCAGACGCTCAGATCCGCGCGTCTGTTCCACTCAGCTGTGAATTCGTGACATGATGCGCCGCGGTCCAGAAGTTCCCATCTGTACGCGGCGTCTCAGAGGAAACGCGCCGCACTCCGGGCCGCCGAACACGCAGCGCCGTCGTGACGACAGAGGAGACGCCTACGCCGGCCCATCCATGCGTTTTACCTCAGGGGCTTATGGGAATATTGTGGATGGTGGAGCAGAGAGGAAGGAGAGAAGCAGACTTCCCTCGTGTTTGTTAGCGTACGCCTGGAGGAACGTCCCGGAGAGGAGATCTGTGAAGTGTGAACGAATCCTCTCGTCACCAATCCTCCAGATAAGAGTCTATCATTAGAGCACTTACACACACAGATGGATGTCCTACGCTGGGCAGAACACAAACTCAGGTGGGGTTCAACACAAACAGAAGGCAAACGTGTGTAAAACGGAAGCGTGATAATCGAAATATACCCGCTCAACACCCTTAATGTGCACAATATACACAACATGTGGTCAAAACATTATGTCTTTCATACATTAACATCAGAAGCAGTTTGTGCGGTGGCACCTTCAGATGTCCAATTTGTCTGTTTTTGAAAGATCAAATACCCACAAATCCATCTTGCATTTTTAAATTTTACTTTTATCCAAAGAGACTTGGATAATTGCATTGTTCTAGATATTTGTGCAATCCATGGGTTCGAACCCATGACATTGGCGTTGCTAGCGCCATGCTCTACCACTGAGCAACAGGAAAGCTGAAATGTATAAAATGTGAGATTTTTTTGCATTATTAAATTAACATTTTGTAGAGATTAAATAGTTTGTACCAACTGATGATGACATCTCTTTTGTGTTTGCCCTTTACATTTTAAACATGTTTTATTGGTTATCAGCTAGGGAAAAAATGCTCTTAATGTAATAAAAAATCTTTTAGTATGATTGTGGTGTTTTTCGTTTTTTTATACATTTTTTAAAATATTTTCTCCATATATTTTTTCAACTTTATAACTTTTATCATTTGAATTGTATAATTGTTATAAATCATATACTTGTAAAATCGTTATAAATATATTAAAAAAATGCATATGATATATCTATACATTTTATCTATATCACTTATTACAATTTTATAATAATTTTAATGATCCATTAAAAAAAAAAATTCTTAATCTATATAACTTTACTGTCATACTGTTCATTTGTAATTTATTTGCACTGAATGAGAAACGACAGACGGTCAGAAGATATCTGATGTTTGAAGTAAAGTAGTTATAAGTTGGTCATTTTGGTCCAATGAGAATTCTCTGTGGGTGGAGCAACCCTGCATGATGTCACAGACACAAGAAAACTGACAGAATGCCACGATGTCCAAAGCAGCGGAGGACAACAACTTTTCTGTTTCTCATAACGCTGCCAAGTCAAGTCTGTCTAAAATCCAAAGCCTCAACTCTCCGGCCATCTCATCATCTTTTATATCCAACCATAAGTATTCACTGCAAAACTACAATAATAGTATTCCTAAATATTTCAAAACCACCGCTCCTGTCGTGATGTTGACGATCCTTCATTTCCAGGAAAGACACGGCTGGCAAGCGCAACCTTCGCACAAGTCTCGCAGAGATCCAGGCCACCCGGATCTCCGCTAGGGATTTGGCCCTTTTATAATACATCAGGACTGACAGCTCCACGGCGAGCAGTAGGAAGAGGACAGACCTAAAATAAGAAACTAGCGTTCAAACTAAATCTGGAGGCTTTTAGCTGCGTTATCTGAGCTCTTCCTCAGATACCGCGAGTTAATTGATCTGAAACGTCTCAAGAGTCGCTAACATCTCCTTCGGCTGCGCACGTTTCCCCTCATGCAAATCTATCGAGCACCGATGTAATGAAAGACGGTCGAGGAACGCTCTTCAAGCCGTCATATTCCAGTGACATCAATCAATACGCTTTGATTCCCCGTCCTTCTCTCAAACCGCCCGAAATGAAGCATGGAGACGATATTAGCGGCGTTTTCTCACTTGAGAGGGGGAAAAACAGCCCGATACCGTAAACAGACCACAAAGAAATGATGCTATGGTGCAATCCATTATTCATTTATGATACATTTTTCATTTAGCACTAGCGAAGGGGGGTATGAGCGATGATGAATGCATTGCCCAGGATGCAATTTGTATGTAAAATAACAGAAGATTAAAGAATATGTTTTAAGCATAGATGTAGTTCACCGCCATTTAAACGAGGAAAAAATAAACCTAGAGTCATTGGATGAAAACAGCCCGTGGCGGTGCGTTGGAAAAATCACTTAGCGCTACTTGGAGAAAGTAAGTATTGAAGCACGGCGAGGAAAAGGAATCTCGGCACATCTCCATCATAACATGAACGAGACGACGACTGTAATGAAGAGAGCAGATTTTCATTGACATGACGGTCATTTGTGGCCATTTCAAATGGCAGAGGGTCCATAAAGTGAATAATTCAGCTTCAGCACCATGGCCGAGCTCTCTCTCTCTCTCAATGTGTGTGTTTGTGTGTGTTAAAGCTGTCTGAAAACACAAAGACCAACAGCTATGTACACAAATACAGTGATGAACTTACCTCTGTAAGCACACACGGACATGAGGAGGAGTACAAATGAACAGAGAAAAGAAAGGAGAACAGAGCCAAGACGAAGAAAGATATGAGAATAGACAAAAGATGAAGAGATGAAATGAGAAGAGAAAAGATGAGAGGTTAAATGACGGATAAGGATAAATATCAAAGATGAGACGAGAAGAAGAGGAGAAAAGATGAGAGAAGATAAAGGACGAGATGAGAAAAAGTTGAATATACAGAAGAGAGAAATGGGGAAGAGGAGGGGAAAACACAAAATCTTTACGAAATACAAATACAGAGCATCCCAAAGCACCGCATATCTAACCAATCACATATTTAAAAACGACAATACTTATTTCAGTCTAGAAGTGCAATCAAAAGTTATTCAAAGTGAAAATTAAACCCGCATGCATAAAAAACTGTCGGCCGCCATTTTATTTTTTTGAGCTTGATCCTGCTCGACCAATCACCTTTCTCGCAGGTTGTTAGGGAAATGACAAGGGTCACTACTCGCTTGTCATTGGTCAGCTGTGAAAGAGGCTACGCTTGCCCTAAAAAGTTTTTTATCCCAGAAAAGTTTTCTTTTTACTTTAAAAGATGTTCTGAGCAGCAGAAAAAGACGGCGGTGCTGCTATTTGTAACCACAGAGTTAGCTAAAAACTGCACTATTGTCAACTTTTTCTTGTCAAAAAGAAGTCAAGTGTGAACACGGCCTAAAAAGCACTCAGGATTTATTTGAAAACACGGTTTACTCCATAGGATTATTATGTGAAACAGACTATAGCAGCTTCAAAAAAGAAGTCAAATGTGAACATAGCCTATCATGTGCTCATACTGTATGTCGTTGTCATTGTGTGTTTTGATGAACCCACACCTGATGTAAAGATCTTCAGCGTCTGTGATCTCAGTGGTGACAAAATCTATCCGTGTCACGACCACTGATCTCAACTTCTGAAGCTCCAGAGGTCAAACGAACACAGAGAGAAAAACAACTGTGTTCTGAGCATTTCAATTAAGCTTTTACTACGGCGAATGTGTAGAAACACTTTGATTTCCATTTATATAACCACACTTTATTTACAAATAACATTAAACCATGATTCAACTTATGGTACATTTGTGGCAAAGAAGTTTTACTATAAACAAAAAACATGGTTTTTGTAGTCACACATAAGTGAGTGAGTAAATGATGACAACATTTTCATTTTTGGGTAACCTATCCCTACAAATATTTGTCAAAAAAACGTTCTTTAACATCCATGTTCTTTACGTAACACAACTCGTTTCTAAACAAAAAAACCTGATAACATTAATAAGCCTCAACGTCCGAGAACTCGAGCGTGTGAACAGGTGGATGCTTCTGGAGCTTTTGCTAAGAAACTAGTTTTGCACTCGACCCACAGAAGCGAGACGGCAAGCGTGTCAGCTGTAATGAAGAGTGACTGTTCCACACGCTGAGAGGGAAAACAGAGCCGTTCACACCGGTCAGATGCGGAGAGACCGCCTGTCAGACCCCCTCGGACCGACAACAACGGGCAGCAAATGGGCCTGATCCACCGGCATTGTGTGCGAGTGTCTCGGCTGTCTGCTCGGAGAGCACGAGGAGAGAAACGGAGGAGAAACACAGAAGAAGAAGGGGAGGGAATTAGACGTGCGGTTTTTAGACTTCACTGCGTCTCCGACAGGTGTGTTCCGGCTCAGAGACGCCGGCTAATCCTCGTCTCTGTAAAACCACGTCTCGCACACACCAACATCAAAACTCGCCGCAAAATAACACGCACGCACACACCTCAATGGACTCATTTAACATCAATCGTCCAACACAACACAAGCAGACACGAATAAAAACACTCTTTCCATTTGCTGTCAGGTTTTTTTGACTTTTTTGTCAACAACACGTCAACTCTTCTTATCGTTTGTGTTATTTCCAAATATAGTCTATGTATTATTTCAAAACCCATCGCTCCTGCTGCGATTTCTAATTGGATGAGTCACGTTCATTGTCAAGAAAACAGGCAACGAAGTACACCTGCGACCACATTTTACATGGATGCGTTGCCTGGCAACCATAAACACCCGATAGTTTCACTTTTGAACTTGATTATCTTTTTGTCAATGCGACTGACCGGTAACGTGATGTAAATGAAAATATTGGTACTGTAGAAATGAGTCATGTGTTACAGTGGTTTTACTACGGTTTTACACCCTAACCCATGGTAAAATGAGTGTACGTCGTGACATCAAGGGAGATAGAGAAAGAGACAGACAGAGAGAGAGAGAGAGAGAGACAGAGAGAGACAGAGAGAGAGAGAGCACACAATGGCTTTCATCTTACAAATGAATAAACCGGTTTCAAGGGTTTCAGATGTGAGCTCATTCACCTGCTCTCGTGTTCAAGTACCTCAGCTCGAACGAAACGAATATCAAAAATAGAAAAGAGAACAAATGACGCTTGTTATTTGACAAACCAGAACAATTGACCAAACTCCGGCAGCATCACGGGGGGCAATAAAGCGTTCCCCTCCACTCCTCACGTACCGTCCGACTTCACTCGCGGCGGCAGCTGAAACTCTGGCAAACTCCGGTAATAAAAAGCAAATCAAACTATTCCAGTAAAAGCGGAGAGGCAATGGCGTAGAGCGAGCCAGCAGAGATTTATTCCTTCACGGCCTTTTGACACTAAATTTAACTGTTGAGTCCATCCCCGCGCCAGCTAGTTATCTTTCTGGGCTAATTTAACACTATAATTTACGTTGCGTATAAAATACGTCCCGATATGGCGCTGTCGAGGCAGTACATCATTCTCGGCGAGCGCTTGGGTTTCTGCGAAAAGGACGGAATTAGATCATATTCATGATGCAATTAAACACTTCAGTGGGAATCAATGTAAAACTGATGAGGCCTGAAAACAATGCATATGGCTGGGAACATTAGAACGCATTACCTTCCGCTGGAAACCCTCGGCAGATGCAATTTAAACCCCTCCAACACTCACGGCTGCCGTCGCTGAAGCCTCATAACGCGCAGCCATAATAAATGAATTTTTCACAAAATTATTCAACTACTAAATTGCCCATGGTAACTGAATATCAGATGAAAGTGATGTGAATTATTAAGAAGAGATACTGTTTGTTCATAGCCCGAGTGTAATAATCGCCTAAATGAGTGAGAGAAACTGAGAGAGAGAGGGTGGGTGAAAAAGAGTGAGCGAGGGAGAGAGGCCTGATATGGGTGCATAAGAGACTGAGAGACAAGAGAAAGCAAGTGAAAAGAAAGAAGGGAGGAAGGATAAAAAGAAGGAAAGAAAGACAGACAGACGGAAAGAAAAAAGAAAGGAGGGAGGGTGGGAGGGAGGGAAGGAAGGAAGAAATGAACGAACGAAGAAAGAAAGAAAGAAAAAAAGAGCGAGCGAACGAAAGAGCAAGCGAGCGAAAAACAATAGAAAGACAGAAAGAGCAAGCGAGCGAGAGAATGAAAAAAAGATAGAGTGAGCGAGTGAAAGAAAGAAAGAGCAAGCGAGCAAACGAAAGAAAGAGTGAACGGACAAATGAATGAAAGAACAAACTAAAGAAAGAAAGAAAGAGTGAACGAACAAATGAATGAAAGAACAAACTAAAGAAAGAAAAACAAGAGTGAACGAACAAACGAACAAACGAATGAAAGAACGAACTAAAGAAAGAAAGAAAGAAAGGAAGAATGGAAGAAAGAGTAAATAAACTAAAGAAAGAAAGATCATATGAAATAACGAGCGAACAAAAGAAAGAAAGAGCGAACGAACAAACGAAAGAAAGAAAAAGAAAAAAGAAAGGAGGGAGGAAAGGAGGAAAGCAAGGAACAAAGGAAGATATAAAGAAAGAAAGAGCAAGCGAGCTAATGAAAGAAAGAGCGAACAAACAAATGAAAGAACAAATCAAATAACGAGCGAACGAAAAAAGAAAGAAAGAGCGAACAATCGAAAGAAAGAAAGAGTGAACAAAAGAAGGAAAGGAAGGAAGAAAGAAAGAGAGGTGATAGACCGACACGGAGTAAGAAAAGAGAGCGAGAGTGAGTGAGTGAGTGAGTGAGTGAGGGAGGGAGCGTTTGAGCTTTATAATAAACATCATTGATGTCTAGCCGTAAAGAACGCTGCTCTGTGGCCGCGGACGCCTGCTGTGATGATGTCATTGACCATCTCCCTGTGGACAGAAGTGCAGAACTATGAGCAGAACACTGACACACTACTGATGCTGAGCTTTATGTGCTTTAACTGGATTCATTACACCAATGCGTTCTTGTCAAAACAGCCAATGAACATGAAACAAGAATTCAAGTGAATTGTGTGGTTCTGAAGGAACAAATACACATGAAAGAAAGTTTTTCTGACTAAAGCCTTTACAGCATTAAAGGTAAACAGTGAGAAAACATGTTTAAAGGAGTATTTCAGCAATTATGCATAATTTTGGACACTGTGAGTTTCTCGGCTGAAATGGTAATTGCTCTTAATAATGCTTTAATCCATCCATCACAGACGGGGTTAAGGGAGGGGTCACGCTAAAGTGCTCTGGGGTCACGCAGTGTCGGGACAAAAGCTAGAGGTCGCACGACACCGACACAACCGGCCTCTCACACACATACACACTTTTGCTGGGAAACGGTTTCTAAGACACAAAGATCACCAAAAGATTCAACTACACACTTGCTGCTCTGACTGACGTCTCAATAAACACAACAGAAGAATTTACTGAAACACACGTGTGCCGATGAAATCAAATGTTGGGAGAGGCTTTACTGATGAACACACATGTCATGTGTCTCCTCACTTAAAGACAAATCGACTAACCACCTGTCAACCTACAATAAAGCCCAGACTTTAAACGACCTTTTAAAATCAAAATGACAGCTTTGTATCTGTGAGCTTTGAGCGCATATTAACATTCTCTCTTCAAGAAAACAGAGCACAAACATCGACTCATCTTTAACTCACGGGTGTGTGAAGTCTCCCGGGTGAGAACGTCCCGCCCCCAACACCACCTGCTTCAGACATCATCACAAATAAAAACTAACATACGTCCCGTTCCAAATATGTTTCGATACATAAACACCACAAACGTTATGTGGCCAAAACTGCTAAACCCGAAGGAAGATATTTGGAAGAATGTCAGTCACCAAACACATGTCACTGCCATAGTAGAGTAAATTATGCTATGGGAGTCAACGGGGGACGAGATCTGTTTGGTTACTGACATTCTTTCAAATATCTTCCTTCGTGTTCAGCAGGAACGATCTAAGAGTGAGTATTTGGATTTTTATTTGTGGGTGAAGTGTCTCTTTAACTTTGGGGTGACCATGTGTGTCTGATGAAACCTTCTATAGTGAATACAGTAAAGAAAATATTAAAAGGTTTTAAGAGTTAGCTGGTAAAAGATCTAAGATCATAAAAACATGTGTCATTATTACACGGCTCGTTGGATTCTGATTGGCCAGTCGCCACATTTGCAGGTTCGCTACTACCAGGTTAAAAGCACTCAACACTAATAACACGGTAACTAGCATGCAGAAATCATTGTGACAGGTTTTTTTTTGACTAATTAAATCTTAATGTTATTTAATAACATATGTGACATTATATTTACAAATGAAGAGTTTGGTTTCAAAATGAGATAACTCAAGAGTAACATTTTTTTATTGTGCACTCCTATTAATATCGATCAAACTGCAGTTGGTTTGTTTCAATTTAAGCCATAATAACAACAAAATACAGCTAACTGAAAAATTAAAACACAATCAAAAGCATGATAACGTAATGAAAAAAATATTTTGAAAAAAATGTAAAACAGATTTATCCAATTATTAAATCAAACTGCCCGTTAGTGACCTTTGAACGTCGTTTCTTACCTTAAAGTGTCATGAAACCTCCCCTTTCAGCTACATTCTACCTCACTGTCGTTTTAAAAGAGTGCAATTAAAATGGGCGTTAACGCTGTGAGAAGAAGAGCCGTTAAAAAGTGGCGAAGGTTCTGGTATGGGAGACAGTCGCTCCAATCACAAGGCGGCGTCATGAATAATTAGGAGAAATGTCTTCTCATTAGTCAAGAAAACAAAGTTTCATGAATAATATTTATAATAAAGTACATCACCACGTGACGTCACATCCTTTGACGTTGGCCAGCTGAGGATTTTAAATTAGCTAGTTTTCTCTACTGTAATAACTTAAAGTTGCTAACATTGACGTGCAACACAACAAACTTTGTTTACATCTAAATAAATGTTTTTTTTAGTGTTTTGTTGTTCTTTAAAACACAAAGTAAATGGGTTTTCTTCACGAAAGGTCTGCATTTGGTAAACACGAGCTAATAAAAGTTTTCGAATTCTCATTTCATGTCCAGTTTCTCCAAGTAGCTGTGTAATAAGCGGGATAATGTACAAGAATCTGGCTGCTACCGCAAAATATGTTTTATGTGAGTATCTTACTATTGTATTTTTAAACTCAAACAAATTAAATGTGTTCACGATATGTATCATGGTTAAATTTGAAACAGAAAACTCTCAACTTCATTATTTCTTTTCACTTCATGCGTGTTTGTGTGAACAAGATTTCTAAATGACTCCCGATGTCTCGCCCGAGAGCGCCACTAACCCAAACAAACGCTGTCTTTGTAGCCGGTGTCACTTGTACTCAGAGAGACTCGCAGCGGCCACTTGGATTTGAGCTGAGCTCGGCGCGTTCACCGCACGCCTGTCTCCATGTGACCACTTCACCGGCGAAATGAAGAGAAAAGACGACAAATCACTCTCAAATCTGCCGCTGTTGTTCCACAGAGTCTCAACGCTTCTCTCCCGCTCGGCCACGTCAATACTGAAGAATGATGGCCGTTTGCAATATGATTGCCTTTTATATTTTCTCTCTCCCTTTCCTTCTCTTCCCATTCTTCCCTTCGGCCTCCCTCTCCGGTCTAATCAGAACGGTGGGCCAAAACAAAAGAGGGATTGTCTCTTTAACTGAGCGCAGCACTGTATCACGGCTTCCTTCCCCGTTTCCCCGCTTTATTAGCGGCGTGGCGGACCGCTGTTTATACTAGTGGGTATTCCGTGTTTGCTGGAACAATTACAGTATGACGAATGGTCCATCAACGCCATCCATCAGAGGGCGCTTGACAGGAATCCTATACGCGGGGCGGCCATTCGTCCCCGCTCGCCTTCTCCTGGGCACCCTGCTTCAGTATCCATGACAACGCGCAAGCCGCTTGCCGTGTGCGGGGCTCCTTGATGAGAGATGGCACCTGAGAGCGGCTCTGGAAATTAGCCTTTGACACCCCTCCCCAACACAAAAATCCCAATCCCCAAGAGGCTGCGCGCGTGAAGATTCGCTCACAAAAAACGATGACGTGACCCGGACAGGTCTGCGTAGCCCCGCCCCGTCCCCAGCCTGGATAATCGTTGAACCCAAACGCACACCTCAAGATGCCGAACGGCAGGGAAAGATCTCGCCGGCCCGCTTATCTGAGCAACTGGAGCATAACGCAGGCACAAGATGGCTGATCGCCACTCCTGATATCCCATTATCCTCAGCAAATGTAAATACAATCGCCCTCGTACCGCACCCGGTGAGCCGGATCACACTTCAGCCCCGGAAAACAAGATTGACATTTCATCGAGCGGCCTTTTGCGCTCTATATTAAACACAGGAAAGTATTTGCTTTGCAGCCAGATTTGCAGCTGTTCATTATGCTTCACCTTTTGGCTTATTGATAGAGGAAACTCTGGGGTATTGGGAAGGAACTAAATTGCTCGGGACTTTCCTCGCTGTGGAATAGATAACACCGCTTTAATAAAACGGGCACTGGTCGAAACGGATGCGACGCTTCAGACCAATATGCGGCCGAACCTCGGTTAAGACGCCGGGCCGAGAAACGCAAACGATGAAAAAGTAGAAGACACAACAGAAGGATCAATAGAAGAGGGGCAGACGGAGACGGCCGCGCCAGACGGGGTGAGGTCAAAGTTTGACCTCTAGGTTGACGTCTGTCTGGTCCGAAACGAATAATATACGAAACGGCTAAAAATATCACGAGACATCTTACTTTTTGTTAAGCATTTATATTTAAAGCTGCGGATGTATATAAAACCGAAATTAAAGAATATTTAAATAAATCCATCGATTGGCAGCAATATTTAAAAATGTATTAATCAATTCACAAGTTCACTCATGGTCAGTGATTTTATGTAAAAAAATGTATATAAATATTTAACAATTATTAAGTATTAAAAAATATATATTTTGACTTTTAAATGTCTAAAATTAGTTTTGTAGACAAATATATATTTATGCAAAAACCTTTATGGCTTCTATTAAAAAAAGAACAGGAAGAATGAATTAAATGGACGATTAAATGAACCGAATAATCATATAAAAGTATCTATTAAAAATGCATCATAGCTGGGACCTCAATACGCCGCTGATAAAACATTTCTGCTACTTCTATTAGTTCTACACAATATTTTATGCACACACTCACAATAATATGAAATAAAACAGACCAGCAGTACTCAGAAGTGATGCCATGTGACTAAAGTCGTGTTAAGTTGAGTAACTCGTGTTAAGTCGTGTGCTCTGAGCTTACACGCGTGATGTCAACACTTATAAGCCGTGTGTGTTTCAGCAGAGCTCACGCTGATGTGACATGAGCTTCTTTCTCTCTGCTGGAAAGCCGACAGTTTTGCCGAGTCTTTAATTATCACTCGACTTAGTCTAATTCAATCAACACAACTCCAATCTGCCGGCAAACAGGCAAAACATGTCCGTCCCCTCCAGTGCAACATCTGAAGAATCCCAAAAACACACAAAACTGAACGCAACAATCTGAACCACTGCATCTCCGGTTATGAATGAACAGAAGATAAAGAGACGCCGTATTACCATAAAAACACACTCATATTCTTTTATGCACCTCAAAGTAGTGTTAGTACTAAAGGCTCCATTCATAATGAAATACTTTCAAAAGAAGATATTTTGAGAAATGTCCACTGTGTTTTGTGTTGGTTTGGTAACCAACGTCCTTAAAAATATTGTCTTCTGCAAGAAACATACTCGCATGTATTCTTAAAAAAAGTGCTTCAAAAGGTGCCATAGAAGAACCGTTCGGTTCCATAAGGAACCTTTAACAACTCTTTGTTTCACAAAAGGTTCTTTGTGGCTAAAAAAGGTTACAAGAAAGCCATGGTTCTCTAAAGAACCTCCGTCTGAATGGTTCTTTGTGACACCAAAAATGGTTCTTCTATGGCATCGCTCTTTACTTTTAAGAACGTACCGCTTGGTGCAAGCTTTGGAACAACTGCAACTAAAGAAACCCAAATGACCTTCATCGTGAAGGTCCGTAACTGACCTTGACATTCTCCCGGACGCATCTCGACACTTGTGAACGCCCGGCACAAGCTTTGATTTAAAGGTCATTCGTTTTTAATTACTCAACTAATTCTCAGCGAGGAGCGGAGGAGACACGTCCGGGTTGAGGTCCGGACCACAATGAGAGTGGGTGTAGAAGTTACGCCGACGAGCTCTTAAAGCACAGAGCCGCCCCGTGGAAACACGTCCTATTCACAACGCCGCTATTAGATTTAATAAGCTGAAATAGCAGGCCGGCCCCGCACGTCATTAGACGGCCCGAAACCTGCCAAGACTGTTTTTACGCGAGCTTCAGACTGCCAACGCAAAGCATGGCAGATTAGTGAAGCCCTTCTCCCATTTCAACAGAGGTTAATAAAAAGCGACAGGGCTAAGTCTGCTCTGATTAACTATGCCGAGAGATATTAGCGCAGTTTGTTACATCAGATCATTATTGGATTAAAGGCCACGCGCTCGCTCGCGCAAACAATGAAATTTCCATTTTTCATTTACGAGACGTACACACGACGCCGGCTCTGGGAGTAAACGAGTCAGAACAAAGACGCTATTATTATTATAATAATAATGATGTTTTATCCTCCGTTTAAAGTGACGTTTCTTCCGGGTTAAACATGTTTAAACATAAGGCGGCGATTAGCCATACGTTTGCAGCAATTACCCTCGGCGTAACCCAAGCGAACACCTTTCGATTGCTCCCACAACACCATCTGCTTAAAAGAAAAGAAAAATAAGATTTTTGGCCTTGGCTCACGGTTCAAGCCAAACCTTAACCCGGATCATCCTCTGAACCTCAAACCGTCCCCGGACCTTCCTCAAACTGCTATTGAAACTTCTTTCATTCCAGCCAGATTAAAGAGCCGCTCGGCAAAAATCAATGGAGGTCAGTAGAGAAAAGAAGTTATTTCACCACTGTGTTTATAAGCTTATCATTAGGCCTAATGAGAACAACAACACCAACAGATTAGAAAGTCTATAATTCAGAGGTAAGACAATTAAGCTATATCTGAAGACGTGGCCATGTGAGGCATGCTAACAACAGTATAGCCTTTCATTCAATATAAACATCGCTAATGCTATTGTTTACGCACATATCTGACCGGACCTTTGACCTCGTGTAGGAAACGTTGGCGTGAGGAAACGGCTATGAGTGATAGCAGAAGTCAAAAACTCTTTTTGTACTTTTTAGTGTAAATCCAACAAATCATTTATTGAGTGTGTCTAAAATAATGCTAACAGTCCTGGAGTATCTTACAAGCCTATGGTCATTCAGACCATTGTCACATACGCCAAATCTTTACTAGTCCCTCGTTTTGCTCAACGAATGGCAGAACAAAAACAATGATGTCAGATCATCAACTATACTAGACATGAGAACAGAATACAGGTCTGTTGTCATCTTTCTCAATCCAACACCAAATACAAGAAGAAAAGACTCAACACATCAGCAGAAGAACACGCTGGAAACAAAAACATTCACAAAAAGTGACTAGTTCACACATCTTTTAAAATGAAAACATGTTCACATATCGAGCCTTTAAATGTCAATTCAACAGCAAAGTTATTTTCCTTCACTAATAACAAAATGATCCATCAGATCTTAACTCGGTCGAGCTTTAAAAAAGCACTGGAACAGGTTGTGTCCCGTGTTCAGAGTTATCTAAAAATGAACCTGCGTATTCCAGATTTATGTGCTAAACCATTAATCATCACGTGCTAATACATCTTCCATGTAAAATCTGTCTTTTTTATTTTAACAGTTGGTATTTGAGACATACGTTTACTTTAAGGCTTATTTAAATTCTGAACGATTTAAAAAAACTTTTTTAATTATTATATATTTAATTATTTGTAAATATTTTTTTATTATATTATCATTATTATTTTCTAAATATATATATTTGATTGTTAAACTGACTGTCTGCATCATTCTGAACATGTTACCAATGGTAAAACGTCAATAAAGATTTGATAAAAAATAAAAATAATGATAAAGGGACATCACACACTAGCCGCAGACTAGCACAGACTGAAAATCGGAGAAAAAGTCTTATACTGTGTTCCAGCCTTAAAGTCAGACATCAAAGATGAAATATCATTGGTCCTGAAGTGTCTCGCCGTTGTCATTGATTTCAAAGCTACTGACTGTGCTTTCCATTTGCATGTAGTAAATAAAGACAAATACTTAATTTTACTTGAATTAACCCTTTAATTTGACCTGGATAAGTATGTCCCAACTGTCCCAATGACACCAAACCTGCTACCGACAGCAGAAGAGAGGAGACGTCAATTACTGCGCCTTGCCCCCCCGTCCCATTACCCATCATAAATCCTGATGCTTTACGATTAGCTGTGTAAAATTAGTCATCCATCTGGACAATAAATAAAAGCTTGTCAGTGCTCACAGATTCCTGTTAAACTCATTTATCGCACCTGTCGACGTTCAACAGATTAAAGATGCTTGTTTCCATTCATCTGGATGCTTAAAAAGGGTTTAAAAATGATGTCATCATTCGTTCACTATCATGTGGTTGCAAACCTTAATGTGAGTCTTTCTTTAGCGACACACAAAATAAGATATTTCGAGAAATGTCTCAATGGTTCAATGTTGTTTGGTTCCCTTTAAAACATCTTCTTTTGTGTTCTGCAGAAGAAAAACTCATAGATTTCTTGTATCGTACAGCTTTAGAAAACATGAACTATAAAGCATAAATCGGATTTCATGGTACCTTCTGAGACTTTGACAGCCCAGCGGTCGCCCCTCACTTGCGCTGCATGTGGAAGCACAGCGTGAAATATTCTGCTGAACTCCAAAGAAAAAAATTATGAAGGTGAGTAAATCGTGACAAAGAAATGAATATTTCTTGTTCTATTTTAAAGCCTCGATTATCATCCTCTCCAGAGCACATTGTCAGGGACGGGCCCCGTCCTTCAGTCGTGATATAATCCCACCCATCATCTTCCGAACAAATGAAGACAAATATTTCAACAACTTGAGCTGGCTGTTATGACTCGCTGTTGCGCGGTAGACTTACGCATTTAATGTGGTTAACATTCTTTGTTTGCTTTCCTTTATCTCTCTTTTTGTGATGCAATATCACGGAACGCGGAGTCAATCAGAAATCGGTTGTTATTTCAGTAGCATGTAACTGCGAGACACTTTGCCGGAGGGACCGCGAGCCTCTGAATCGACACTCCCTCATCTGAATGAGATAACAAATGCTGGCGTTTGGTTTGCCCCGGTCTGAAACGACTCCCCGAATGACCGCAGTGAATATCAAACAGACCCAAACCAAACAAGGCCGTGTTTGACTGTTCGTGTGAGATGTTACAGGACAAAATGATCATTTCTCATCTCTCACAGGACAGAATTTTTCACAAAGCCCCGGATCTAAAAATCATTGGGGACGTTTTCATACATTTTACATTTTTAAGTATAGTACTCATTTTAAAATTGTAATAATATTTCCTCAATGACCCCCATGACGCTTTCGTTCAAAAAAACGCCCCAAAAAGTCTGAAAACACTTACGTTCACGTGCTGCAGATGAGTCACATCTAAGATGCTTTAACGTGTTATTTTGGTCATGCATTAATTTATAATAACTTATTTTTTTTTAAATATGTTGTGAATGGGTCACATGACTAAAACCAAAGATATTAATACAAACACAAGATTCAGCCGTCATTACAATGAATAGCGAGTAATGCAACGCTAAACATGGCCGATCCAGCAAAACGAGCCAATCGTCAATCAGTAAAGACTGCGATTCTCTGGCGGGGCTCTCATGAGGCGCTTGTCAGCCTGTGTGCAGGCGCAGTATATTAGGCGAACTGAAAAAAGGCAATTGTTTTGCGCAGTTTAAGCTTAGCAAACCAAAGTCTTGATACGATCCAGTTCGTGTCATGTTATCGATCAGAAATTATGTGACCCTGGACGACAAAACCAGTCTATTGGGTCAATTTTTCGAAATTGAATAAAGAAGCTTTCCTTTGATGTAAGGTTTGTTAGTATAGTACAATATTTGCCGGTGATACAACTGTTTAAAACTCTGGAATCTGAGGGTCCAAAAAACGAAACATTGAGAAAATCGCCTTTGAATTTGTTAATCGGGGGCACTGTAGCAGGCCATCCACTCACAAAAAGTTTTATATATTTTACAAAACATCTTCATTGAACGTGTTTTTGGCTTTTCTAAATATTTCTAGTGCTACTTAAGATTTTGATCCAGGGTCACAAATGCCGTTTAATTGTCATTTTAGCCAGCGATTTTAGAAATATATGTCTTCCCCCATTCAAGTAGATAGTAGTGCTATGAAGTGGATAGCTGCCCAGAGGTGTTGCAAACATGGCCGCCGAGTGGCACGACTTCCGTAAACGAACTTTGCTAAAACTGCATCATCACTTCCAAAAGGCTGTTTTTACAGTCCACATGACAACGTGGACAAAAGCATTTTCAATGCAATTTTAGTGTGGCCAAAACAGGAAGCTGACGGTATTAGTCTTAACCCTTAACAGCAAGTCTCTAAATTACGACCAAAAAACCATCAAACCATCACAGATTCAGATTTAAAGCGCCTGTTTATTCCGTTCAACACAGACTCCCTCCTCGTATCCCAACCCGGACAGCGTCTGTTCATCACACCGCTCCAATGTGTTGACTGTCAACGAGAAAAACGACACTCCCAATTAGCTCCGCGCATTTCTACTTGCTCCCTATTTCCAAACACTGTAAAATAAGCGTAGAGGGGACGTATTTATGATTGCGCCGTGCGCGGGGAGGATAGTAGCCTGATTTATTGCGGCGCAATGTTAAAAGTAGGACACGTTCACGAGAGGGGGGAACTTGTGTTGAAGTGAGGAGAGCTTATTTGCTATGGGCGAGCAATCAGTGTGGATTCAAACGCTAGCCTGGCCTCCAGAGCGCTATAATAAGAGAATGAGATCGGGGGAGCTACCGGTTACACGCCACACACACGTGTACTGTACACACACAAACACAAACATGTTCCCATGCGACACCATAAAAGTATCTTGAAAGCAAGGCCAGCTTTTGTCTCTTTGTTTCGACAAGGCTGCGTACAAGTTTTTATGTGTGGTCCAAAATGAGGGAGAGAGAGAGAGAGAGAGAGAGGTGGGGATATAGGTTATTTTATCCATCAGAAATTGATGGGATGGGATTGGTCTGGTTTCAGAAACGTTACTTTATCTGACTTCCCACAAACATTTATCCTAAAAACAAGAGAACAATCAATTTGTCAATTGTTAAAGAACGTTGATTTTACACCTCAGTCTATAACCTTCCTTCCTTTTCTTCCTGTAAATTGTGATGTGATGGAATTAAAATTTTCTAATTCGTTCATCCTCGTGTCATTTCAAGCCTGTATGACATTCTTTCTTCTGCTGGGCACAAGAGAAGATATTTTGAAGAATGTCGATAACCAAACAACAATCGGACCTCACCGACTTCCATTATTAAAGAAACACAAAAAATTTGATTCGAAAGAAGTCACAGAAGAAAAGTGTCACGTACACACTCAACGTGAGGATGAATAAACAATGAAGGAACTTGCACGTACTACACCTTTAAGAATTTGTCGGATACTTACTGAAAAAGATGAAAATGTTATTTGGCCGTGTCAAGGTATCCATTCTGTCTTTCTAGATAGATAGATGAGAATATTGAGCAACAGATTCTGTAGTATTTCATGGCCAATGTTTTCACCATCTTGTTATTTAATGCATTTGTGTTTCCTTGTGGAGATTATAAAGAGGAAAGAGACAGAGATAAGATGCAAATCCCGATCTTCCACAGCTAAGATTTGTGTTAGTGAAGCGAACCTCTGACGCGGCCCGTTTTCCATCCCAGCATCTGCATACAGTAAAAAGACGAACGGTCCTGTAAATAAAGACGGCTGTCCGGCAACTGTCTTCCCGGCAACGCTGTTATTGACCACAGTCAGATGCTCTCCTGATTAAAAATTGATTCCTTTGGAAAAATCTAATCAACACGACAGGATTCTTTCATACGAGGAGGCCGCAGCTGCCGACACCAGGGTTGCAGACCTGTTATTAACCCCCGATCCGCCACGCAAACACACGAACACGCACGGCCAGACCGAGGCCCAGACGCCTTGAATTATTCAGCAGTCTGTACGAACGGCCATCTCACCTCAATTTATGCAGGAAGGAGGCAGGGGTCAGTGCTCTTAATGGAGCGTGTAGAGTTCGGGGTCTCTGAAGAGCGGTCAGCGTGGGGGTGGACGTACGGAGACGGGAGGGCAGGTTCAGCCGACAGGACCGAGCTGGTGGGCTATAGGGGTGTGAGGAGGAATTCATCAGCGAGGGTCAACGGAGGTTAATGATGCCACGCGTCTAGACGGCCGCCACGCTCGCCCTTTGTCCTAGAGCCAGCTGCGGGTGAGACAGAAGGCCTGGGAATATGAACGCTTCCCACGCCACACAGACCGTTTTAACCACGAGTTACCATGTTTGTTGTCATTGGATGGAACACATGGACCCTTTATGATCTCAGTGAACAACGGAGTACATCACGTGTCACAAACGATCATCGCTTACATCACGAGGGATATTGTATCATAGTAAAACAAGGTTAAGAGACGGATGTTAATAAATTTATTTTCTCGGAGATTAACAGTTATTTACCTTTGCACCCACGCAGAGCAAAAATGTAATGATGAAAAGATGCCAATGAAATAATGCTCAGAACATTTGACTGATTTCATTACACGGCTTGAACTTCAGAAATGTGAAAGGATTCTCTTGAAAAAAATAATTACTCCAGCGAGATGTGTTATTAACTCCCTTCTGAAATACTTTGATTTTAACACATTTTTAACAGGCATCGGCGAGATCTTAAAGAGGTAAAACGGTCATTGGATTTGTGACGATTATGAAACGAAATGAAAAATTTTGACAGATTAAAGGCTCATGAAACTCTTCAACACCGCTCGGTTCGTCTGATGCACTTTCTGGTGTTGTTTACAACTTGATTTGAATCTATAAAAACAATATCTGGACACACTTGAATTTATGTTTAACATTATCTGAAACACCGTTTGATTATGCTTCATGCTCAAAACTACTTTTGTGAACAAATAACGAATCATCGCCTTAGAATTATACATTTCTATCTGATTTTTGTCAAAATTATTCACATTTTCTTATTCTGTAACAACTACTTTTTTTTCTATATGTGGACATTTTTGGACAAAAACAAAAAGGTTCTATCTACAAAATTGAATTATAATTTGGTTCTATAAGGTTCTATCTGGGAGCCAATCAGCACTTTGAATCCACCCACGAGGACCAATGAGGATCGGCTTTCTTTATCATGTAGCCAGCAGCGCTAGCAGCTAGCATACAAACTCCCTTGTTTACAGAATACTAACTAAAATCAACATCTGCAATATAGATAAAACATTCAGCACTGTCTTAATTCTTGACTCGAACGAAACGTTTTGTGTCCTAATATATTAAATACATCGTAAAAGCATGTAAATGAAATTTTTAATACATGACAACACATACCAACTCTTATTTCATGTTTTAACAAAAATGATAAGTAAACAGTTTGTTTTCCTTTGAAATGTTTTGCTTTAATTCATGTTTTGCGTATAGGACCTCATCAGTCTAAACAGAAAGTGATTTTCAGGATTTGACCCGTTCCAAAACTCCCTGTTTGCCCATTTCAAAAAAGGTTCATATTGTACATTTTTGAATTCATTTATGGTCTATTTTGTTTACGAGATTTGTCCCCGTATCGGTTTTGCTGCATGAAATGCAAAAACTTTGAAGCTCAATATCTCAATAACATTTTCGTATGCATTTCTTTTGTACGGAGTCTCTAGATTCCCAAAACGCCTCTCAAAACGCTTGCAACAAGTGCGAAAAAGACAGAAAATCAAACCCAGTCCGAATATTTTTATGACGGACGGAAATATTGTAGGTAGTGAGTAAATGTGATTGACACAACGTGAGGTCGTATTTATTTTTAAACGTGCGGAAATTTCGCACGCAAATTTCGGACTCAATGTGCAATATCTTTAACTCTCGGCAGATAGATCGCAACAAACCATATGAACACAGGTCCAGAAGCACTTCTGGTTTCTTCAAAATGTTCATTTAATGTTTTCATTCAGTTGGAAACGTTCGATTGTATTTTGCTTAAACGTTCGTGTAATGTTCCAACTGAAACAGGAAGTGCTTCGGGAGTCATTTTTGTCTTGCAAAATGTTCTACACCCACCGTTTAATTACAGAAAAACATAGTTTCACCACAATACTTGATTTAATGCCATGTAAAACAACGTTTTATTTTCACAAAAGAGAACAAGGTGAAGGTTGAGAGAATCGGCACATCTTGCACAAATGTAATCTCAACGAAACGGGCTGTATTTTGGATATCAAATAACACAAGCTTGCATTTTTGTTTCACTTCATGAATTTAATCGTTATTTTAAATGCATAAACTCGAAAACAAAGACTGAGTGGGCGTGTCGGTGTGATTGACAGGTTGCGTGAGACGCTCTCCACTGAAAGCATCAAGGTCAATATCAAACTCAACTATATAAAGATCAAACAGTGGTGAATTCTACAGGGAGAACCATCTATCAATCTGTCCCTATACAGAATCTAGTACGTTCTCTCCAGACGATCTCAGTTTCCACACAAGTTCACGTTTAAACCTGCTCTGAATTCATAAATGCAGCGCTGCCCCTAATCCACTAAAACCCTAGCGAGTCAAAAAGCTTCTTGCCCAACATTATGCCACGAGACCCTCATACTCCACTCGATCATTACACACACAATTACAGCACCATCAGCGCCGACCCAACCTGTTTAGTAATCATTCTTCCAGGAAAAGCAGAAGAGAGAGAGGGAGGGGTGGTTGCCGGGCTGGCAGCGTTCTTGCCGTCAGGAGACACATCTCCTTGGTGATCCCGGGCTGGTGCCTGTGGACAAACCTCAAGCGAGCAATTGCGGTTAGTTGTAACACTTTGAAAGCATTGCATAAGGTTTCTCTTCATCATCTCAGCGGCGGGCCGCCAATTAACCAATATCATCATCACCTAACACGCTTCACCATCATCAAATCCCGACAGACACAATCAAACCCATTCACAATGACTTCTCTTGCTGTTTGTCTTAGAGATGCATGCCAGTTAAACTAACAGCAAATGTCTGTGCGAAGGAATAGCACAAGGGTGTAAATTTATGCGAGTCAATTATCTATCTGCCAAAAAAACATTAAAATTACGTGTTGATTGGTTTTACACGCAGCAAACGTGCGGATGCAGATGTACTTAAATCCTCAACGTTCTGTTCTTTTCTAATCTGTTGAGAATCATCATATCACCGTCATTAGCTGGACCCCATTGACTTCCACTGTTAGGAAGATGTTTCGTGACAGAAATTCAGTTTTTGGCTTCATACCTTAAATGCAACACTTAACAACACAAATATTCCGTCTGTAAATAGTTAAAGATATAACACCTCGCCCATACATCCCTGCTTTTATAGATAAACTTTACAGTTCAGATGATTGGTTATGACATTTGACAACACCCAAAACAAAGCGATTACTGAAAAAAGTACCATGTTTTATGGACCCATACCATGGCAGCAGCATGGTTAATCGTATAAAAATATTCAGGTAACTTATTGTTTGACCACAATGTATAATCAAGTCAAGTGCATGAAATTTAGCGCCATCCAGTGGTGAAGTTGTGACCTGCAACCAACGGCTCACCCCAAACCCTCCCTTTTGAAACACTAGTGGCTCACACAGAACTAAGATATCGTTATCCCATCGTTTATTTAATACAATTATTATCCAATACAATTATTATATAAATGAATATTAACGTAAATAAAATCAAATACGAATAGTTATATTATTAGACACTACCCAAACACAGACCAGAAATTAACTGCAGTCTCGGCGTGCACGTCTGATAAAATGGTGTAAAGTCAATCTTCGAGAAGACTTTGTGTGCGGTATAAGTGGATCGTGAGCATGATTCACACAGAGACACGTCAAGGTTGAGACCTCTTCAACGGAGAATAAGCCAGACGACCATGATTGACTTCAATACAATTACAGTACAGTCACTTCAGATCCTTCAATCTGATTGGACGACGCTCAGCAAGAGTGCTCAAGTATTGCATATTTAGCGTAAGAGATCGGGATTCATTTACAGCAAAAACAATAACTCTAACAATAAAGGTTAAAAATCGAACTAAGTGACTAAGTGCTTCGACTGCAGATGCCCTTTACACAAAACATTTCCCTGGCCAACTCCATCAAGGCGACTGCACGCATAACTCAAATGCCAACGCGGAGGGCAATCCCAAAGTCTCTGCAACGCACCAAGAGAAAAACCACAAACAACTTTGATTTATTTCACTTTCTAGCACACCCAAGCAACCCAAAGTCACAAAGTCTCTTGTGAGCTTGCACTTGATGCACAGGCCAAAAGTCTACCTGAGGTTCACAAGATGATCATTTCCGTCTCGGCGCTGGCAGAAATCACAACGATTCCCGTGCAGGATCTGTGAATGATTCAACTGAAGTGACATTGATTTATGGCGTCTGATTCTCTCACACACAGAAGACGCTGTCAAATCTCAACAATGGCTTATATTGTATGGAAAATAACCTGTCGATACATAAATAGTGCAACGCCAGAGCCACCAGCGAAAGAACGTTCCCCTTTGAAAAGAAGAAAATCAAAACAAGGCAGTTAAAACGTGTTCAGTTCGCTGTGGGATGATTGAGTTAGCAGCGGGCTTTCGCTTTGGCAACACATTCATTCAGTAATGCTTTTGGAAGGCAAATTGTATTTTCACCAAATTGATTTTCTCCCTATTGATTTTCTTATTTTACAAAAAGCATTTGGTGCGGCACGGGCCCCGTGTTGCACGAACATCAGTAATCTCTGCGCAGTAACCCAAACTGTCCAGGTATCACGTTAGACGAAGTCAAACTTGACAGTTAATGGTGAACGCTTCATCAAGCGTTAAAAACACTCTTACTATCCCGCACACTGGCTACACAAGACACAGTACTAGACCAGAAAAATGTAAGGTTGTGTAAAATATGGACTAACTCATCTGTTGGTTTGAGTTTAAAACGTTTGACCCAACCATGGCCTTAAACAAACCACCAGTCTATTTACTCAAGAAACATGACTCAACTTCTACGTTAAAATCTTAACGTTTGGTAAATAAATCAAAAAGCAGGTTCAAAAGGTTTAAAATCATGGCTGACATCACTTCCTGTTAATCACAATGGAAAGGCAAGCCCAAGTCAACGGGCTGCATTGTGGGATAGAGTATTCTGCGCAGTGCTTTCAGACTCCACATTTTGGCAAATGTTGTGGTCGTCGATGTATTTGCCAATAGAAAACTATCCTGCACACTTTGTACATGATGTGTGTGCGTTGTGTTCAGATATCATCAAAGAATACCTCCTAAAACCTGAAAGCTACAGGAGATCATGCCAATCCCAGAAGCTCAATCCCAAAAGATTGTTCCCACTGACATCACTGCTTAAATTCAGATTCAACAGTCACATGGCATTTACAACTTATACGAGGCTCAAAAAAAGGCGAAAAGTCACACATACGCCGCTGTAAGAAACCCCAGACGCCTCAGTACGAACACACCTTCATCCAGAACATCGCTTCTCTACGTGTTTCAGCATGAGAGGTCACACAGACAAGACGAGTGGCCGGAGAGCAGGACCCCGCGGTGACGACGCTCATCCTCACATCGACTCCCTGCCGGCGAGACCCCGGGGAAAACCATCGGCTCCTGGCAAATCCGGCGAGGCCCGCAGCGGCGTTTAGCAAAACCTGCTACTCTCGGTAGGGGCATGGAGATAAAGAATAGAGAGAGTTAGAGAGAGAGAGAGAGAGGAGGAGGAAGAGAAAGAGAGGGGGTCTCCAGAGGCCTGAACAATCAGACAATTTCAAGATCACGAAGCATTAAACCAATCCCGGCAGGGTACACTAATTAAACAGCCGGGCCCGGTACCGCCAACCAATCCCCACAGAGCAATTAAATCCATCCCCTCTAAAACACTGTGGAACCTGTCTGGGGAAAAGCACAGAGAGCGAACGGGAAGAAAAAACATAAAATTCATCTGGAGTGAACGAGAACGAGAGAGAGAGAGAGAGAGAGAGAGAGAGAGAGAGAGAGAGGGTTAGTTCCGCTACTAACAAGAGGAACTGAACGGGGAGCGATTCAAATCGACTCTTTGTTCTCCCAGCTTTTATTTGTTTGATTCCTAAAACAAGTCAAAAACACTCAAACGTTATCTTCTTCTGGCTTTGGGGGGCGAGACAGGGACCCGGACCACCAGAGTACGACCCCAGAGTTCATTCACACCACTGCCTTCAGGAAACACTTCCACACGCTCATGAAGAACGACCGCCCGAAGCTCCTCAATATACCAGCGGAGATGATCACGCTGTCATCCAACATCATCTCTTCACAGGCGCACTGATCAACATCATCCAGAGATGAGAAATGATGCCATCATCCGTCAACAAGCTGAAGAACTCTTCCCAAATCTAAATTACATGGGAAAAGCGTGCCTTCGCTCACCTCATAATACTGTCACTAACATCAAGCGTCACATTTGTAATCCATATTAACAACCTGTTTTACTTCTGGGATTTTTCGCCTCTTTTCTTTTTAACACGCTGAGAATGATGAAGCTGTAAGAGGAAAACTTCTCGATACATTTTAGGGGGCGCGCGATATTGAAGACAATATAATATAACACGAAATACAAGATGATATATGATGATACAATAATCCTTTGAGTTTGTGAAATCAATTTTAACTATATTAAAATATTTAAAACCGCAATTATACGACCAACATAACATTACCGCTCCTGAAAGCGATCAGCCACGTTTTACTGTAGCAGTACATAAAAAAACGAATGTTATTGCACACCATTGCGATATGCACGTTTGCAATCTTTCGATTGTTTTGATGTATTGTGCATTCTCATTCAATTTGTATACGATGTTTGACACAAAGCATTGTGTGTTTCAAAGGCGACAATATCAAATACTCCCTGTACGCAATACCTCGGTCCACATTACAATATTTATTGCTATATTTAAAATGACAAATGATGACTTGGAAAGGTGGCGTAAGCATCCTCTTTTTTCATCCTCTAATCATAGCTGTTGCTTAGAGATGAGAGTAATATTTTGAGATGGGTCAAAGACCTAAAAATCTTTTTTATAAGATAAAATAATTGCACCAGATGGACCACGCCGGAGTTAACATCTATGATTGTTTCGAAACATTCTCTACGGAGAAGGAAGACCAATCGTTTCATACATTCATGTGACCACGATATTGAGACAATTTTGCTATTGTGATAATGCGATATTGATAATATTGTTACATCCCTCGTGTTTTTCACGCTGGTGTTTGGTCATTTCTTTGATGTAAAGCATTGATACGGGATTCTCACGCAGCGCTGGTTCTGGTCAAAACTGATTTGGTCGATATGTAAACATCACAAACGACAAATCAAGACTACAGATACATCACACCTGGATCTTTCGAGAAAGAATAAATGCGGATTAAATGATAAATTTAACACACATCAAAAGGCAAGATGTGAAAACATGCGTCTTTCTTTTTCATAAAACATCTTCTAAACCCAAACATTCACAGTATGAACCACAGGAACACTGATCCCTGACTTATACCAAACATTATAAAATATCCATCTCACGAGTTGCCTAATTCATACGGATTTAAAGAATGCAAACTATACAAAAAAACACACTTTGTGTTCATGTGGCTCGATAGTAGAGCAGTAGAATCGATACCCGAGGAACACAAGATACATAAAAACCTGTATATCTTGAATGTACGGTAAATCGCTTTGGATTAAAGCTATGCGATATTGAGGGGAAATGCGATATGCGATAGCATGCTAAATAATGCGATATTCGATATGCGGTATGATATTTATTTTTCTAAAATCAATTTAAATTGTATTAAAATTTATTAAAAAATTATATAACCAACATATGTTTGCATTATTTGGGAAAAATAAAGCATCAGTACAACAAAAATACTGCCATAAGCTTCTTCGTTTTGGCACTAAATTGTCAGCAGCAGCTGTGGATGTCTCGGGACGGCTCATCTTTGCTCGCTATTAAAGCTTTTTGCGTCAGAGTACATTCACGCATATCTATCCCAACTTACATCCGCTTGCCAGATAGATACTACTATCCCTATCAGCCTAAAACTTTGACCGTACATAACTTTTCGAAGAATTAATTAGCTCATTTATTGCGATATGCACATTTGCGATATTTCAATATATAGCACAGCCCTATATCGGATAAAAGCGTCTGCTAAATGCATAAATGTAATGATTAGAAATAAAACAGTACGCACTCCTAAACATAACCGTCATGACATGTTGTTGGTATTTTCAAATTCACACTGAATCTGTTTAGTCCAAACTGAATATTTGACGCTTGCTTTGATAGTGATCTGAATTTATTAGAGTGTTGTGTTACAGCTACTTCACTGGCGGATAAGGACGATAAACACACATCGCACGTGCAGCCACTTACACACACACACAAAATCACAGGGTCTCCTTTATCCCCTGAAGGGCAGAATTGACAATAGAGAGCTGAATTATAGTGACTGAAGAACTGCCTGATATAAAAGCAGAGAGGGAGGGAGAGAGAGAGAGAGAGAGAGAGAGAGAATAGTTGGATTCAATAAGGTCTCTGTAAAATGAACAAGAAAGCCTTGTGCTCAATACATCTGCCATCAGACAGTCAAAACAAATAAAAGCGGCCCAGCGTACAGGTACACAGCTCAATATGGCCTCCCTCGCCCGAGCTCCGGCTGCCAGCGGGAAAAGACACAGCTATATACACACCAACAGATGAGCCATTAGCTCTCTCTCTCTCTCTCTCGTGGTGGTGCTGGTGGTTTATGGGGCCTCTGTTGGGTTTAGGCGGACGCTGAGAGCCGAGCCTTCACCTCGCCGGTGCGGTAGAATAATGTCTCCCTGAAGTTTTGTTAAAACCTCATTATTTACTGAAGTGCCGCGACCATCAGGGTCCCCAGGAGCGCCAGGTATTAATATGAAAATGCACAGATTCATTGTCACGAAGAACCATCAGACTCCAGCGCGAATCGATGGGGGAAAAATTGAAGATTGCTGCTTTTGGGATGTAGTTAAGGATTTAGAGGAGAAACCAGCTTAAGTAGGAAGGGCCGTCATAGTTTAAGTGCATGCTCTCTCTCTCTCTCTCTCTCTCTAGCTCGCTCGCTCGCTCAGATATTAAGATATAGACAGAAAAAGCATATCCAGATCATGTCCGAACTTGCTGATAATGCACAAAACGATCGAAAGTATACTGATGTCCGGCTCTGCAAACATCGTTTATTGGTATTAAGGGAATTTATTAATTACTCGTTATTAATATTAGAAACTCCAATTATGTTAAACAAACAAAAACAACATGACGGACACAAGGATAAAAGAATCTACTAAATGAATCGATGTAAATGAAATGGAGAGAGTAAATATTTCCAGCTCAGAAATTTCTCATGAGAAAAAGAGCCACAAATCTGACAAATGTGAGATTTAGAAGAGATGTCAACAATGAGTGGGTTTACATGCACAGTCTTACTCCGACTATACTTCATAAGCTGCTAAACTGTATTGTCATCTAAACTCGAAAATGGTTTTCTTTTATCAGGTGAAGGTTATAAACGGCGCAAGCAAAAACTGCTCGGCAGAGGTAGTTTTTTGACCATTGCACCGATTTTGTGTCGCATGTAAACGCCGTTACCGGTTTTCTCTACAAATATTACATAAAAGTTGAATAATGCAGTAGGTGTAGTAACGGCAAAATGAAAATAGTTGCATTTGCAGGTGCTGCTGATTTGAGAAGAGATAAAAAAACTTCTGAACGAGTTCCTGCGGCATTTATAATTTCTTAACAAACTATCGATGGTGACGTCACAGGGTTTTTCCCGCATGGAGAAGTTAGAGGCGGCCGCCTCCGGCAAATGTCCTGCACTCTCGCCAAAACTATGTCTTCACAAGAAATGCATTAAACAGACTGTCATTTTTAACTGCAGTTGCGACATTACGCCACAGTAGGGGCGCTGTTTCATTGTCAGCACACTTGGCCCTAAAAAGAGTTGCAGAAGAAGAGCTGGCTGTGTCTCGCGGCTGTTAGTTTTGGATCCAAGTACGTTTCATTTCTTGAAATTTCTTAAATTAACATGAATACCATCGTTGTAATTTCTTTAACTGTGCAGCTGGATTGTGAATCAGCGTATATTATACACAGCGAGTTCGCCAGTATGAACGCACAATGCGTTCAGAAAGACTCGCACACAAATTACTCATTAGAACAGATTCATTGAGATCTTTTCAGTCACTAGCGAATATAAAAAAATCGTTGAATCATTTAAAGCAAACCACAGAGAATGCAAGATGTGAATGAGCCTTGCTGAATGAGACTGGTAATGATAAAGAGCTTTATTTGATTAAAAAAACATTTCGCTTTGGTTGAATAAAAGTAATGTTTTACATAGCTAAATTGTAATTTTCTTCAAATTTTATTGTAACATTTACTATGTCAAAATCACTTTGGTTAAGCCAGTTAAAGGTACGGATCGTTTTCTGCATAGCCGGTTAATTACTATGCATGTAAACAGGTGAAAACATGTTTCTTTTATAAGCAATTTTTTTACAGACATCCGTTTATTTGTTGCATGTAAACGCACTCACTGAGTCAAACTGTCTTGTCCGCAATCAAAAGTCATTACTATTGAAGATTTCAATATGAACCCAGACATTTCTCATCAAATTTGCCCAAACCCAGATTATTTCCCTTTACAGCTCCGTACTCTTCACGCGTTTCAACAATGACACTCGTTTCTGTTTTTCTACCTCCTAAGCCACTTTAGGAGAATCATCGGAGCAATAACGTTTCCTCTGGGTCAGTTTGTCTTTGTGAACTGATTCACCGAATCCCAGTGCTATTACTTTAGGTTCTCAAAGCTCCAGTTGACAGCACTGCGAGTCTCAGCTCGTGAAGATATAAAGTCACCGACAAAACAAAAATCTTCCCTCAGTATCAAAGCACCAGCGTGCCGGGTTAATTCAGGAACAGTGGAGGTGAAAAGGGGAAAATAAGTGTGGACAGGTATGAAAATCAGGCCCCGGGAGGGTCATGGCGATTAGCGAGCTGTTTTATGACATGAATAGCAGGCAGACGCGGCGCGAGGAAGCGCTTTATCATTCCACTCCTCACGCTGAAGTGCGGGGCTTTGAAGTCTCGGCTAATTCTACAGAGGAAGGTTAAACTGCTTAAATCTCGAGTCACTTTCACTTCGGCTCTAATGTTGCTGGCTGATGGGGGGGACGTGACTACAGGATCTTCACAACTCAATTTGCAGATGCCGTAAAAGCCTTTTCTAGATGCTTTTCTCTCCTCTTTGTCCTCCGTCAAAGATTCACGGAGAGATGGAATTTCCATTGTTAGATTGATGGGGATGATGATTGTTCTTGAATGATGTTTTAGAGAAGCGTATATGGCATGACGATGTTTATTTCAAAGCACATGCGGAGGATTCACTTTTTAATAACATCTAAGGACGGTCCACAAAATATAGAAAAGTTCATAGATGAGACCTCTTTAATAGATGGGTTATTTCTCCAAGACATCAATGAGATGATATGCTTACGTCTTCTCCGGATATTTCAGAATTCTCACGAATGTTTGACAAGAAATCTCAACAATGTCAAGTCGCAGATTTGTCAATTTAAGTCAATATTCTTGAAGATCTCATTATGAACTCAAACATTTCTTATCAAATTTACTCAACAATCTACTACTTTCATTGTACGCCTCCGTACTCTTTGTGTGCTTCAACAATTACGTCTCATGAACAGTTTTTGGACTTTTGTGCGAAACGCAATTCAGAACTCCAAATCTGAGCTATGAAAGAGCAACTTCTGAGCATTGAAATGTCCAGTAAGCTATAAAAAAATGGCACCTGCATATAAATAAATCCTTACAATATAAAAAGTGGAAGTATCAAAAAACATTTAAAACACAATTTCAACAAAAAACATCACTTTCTTGAATGTGATGGTTGGCAACAGCGCATCTGAACGACCCTCTACATCAAGTGGTTCTGTAATTTGGCAACATCACCGAATCATTTGGCTGCTTCATGTTTTACTGTAGAAGCCAGTGGCTCCCCAGTCATCTTTTAGTCGGAGTAAATACTGTGGTATTTGTTAAAGTACTGTATTTATTCCTGCTCACGCTGGTTAGTAAATGCCGTTGAGGATATCTACGGTTTGCACTCGACACAACTGCCGGTCCTTTTATCCCTTCAAATCCCGAGCGCCTTGCAGAACATCTCTAAACCATTTCCAGACTCACTGCATTTGACAGCAACAATAACAGGAATAAACACAGTCAACACACACACACACACACGAGTACAAAGTTGAAATGAGTCTTTTTCATGGCCAATTGGAGATGGTTGGGGAAAAGCTCACAGAGCAAAAGTATAACACAGAAGACTGAAGCAGAGGGGTGATGCTGAATGTGGTCCAGTCTTGAGCACATGATCTGATGATGCTCGGCCCGGAGGTGAAGAGAGTCATTTCCACAGCATCACACGCAACATATAAGGTCATTTCAAAACACTCTGAACTTCCGTGTCTATCTGAGGTGTCAAACATCGTGCGAGTCCATCTTATATTTTTAATGCAGCCGGAAACAACGGTAAAGCAGGCAGTAACGTAAAGCGTTTATTTTCTCTCGGGTCAACTACAGTCATGACAAATTAACAGTTTGAAATAAATATTGCTGAGCTGGTGAGTTAAAGCAGAAAAATATGTTATCAAGTACAAAAATGTGTTGAAAACTGTCTCCTTACCACGGTTCATCGTGTTTAACTTATTATGATTGTAGCTGTCAGGACATTGTCAGTTGTTTTTAAGCACATGGGTAGTTGATAAATATACTGTACATGTGTCCTATGGTGTGACATGCTGTAGCAAAAACAAAAGGTTAATAATACAGTATATTTTTTATTATTATTAATATTTATACTTATAAAATTGGACAAGAGTTTTATCTTTATTGTTTGTTTGTTTTCAGTTTGCCGTCACATCACCATTTAAACATTTATTTGTCAACTATCTACGTAAAAATAAATACATAAAGTAACCTGCAATGTTACGGTGTTAACAGAGATGACGATAGAGAGGCAAGTTACTGTCAGAATGTTTATGTTTAACTATAACTATACAAATATTAACCATGGCTTTACTACAAATTACACCCCCCCACCAAAAATGCACTTATTAAAGTTCAACCACTCAAAATAATCATGTTTTTCTACAGTTTAACCACAGCATTTGTAGTTTACAACTAGTAAGCATTCAGACAAAAAACAAGGGTACTACACTTCTACTATAATGAAATATACATTGTTATAGGAGTATAGCTGCATCCCAATTCGCATACTCATTTTTCGAATCCTATTTAGGACGGATAGTATGTCCAAAACCATAGCATGCTGAGATGAGTATTCTCAAAGTACTCGGACGCTCTACTGTTTCAGGTGAAAATTTTCAAGTGTGAATCCATGGACACGTAGCGGCTGATATTGCCCGATACTCACCAAGAGGGCGGAGTTTGAAATAAATGAAATAAAAGATGCTGCTCTAAATTAATAAATGTAAGTATACAGTAAACATTACATAGGAAATAATTAATTAATAAATACTTAAAATGCAACGATGAGCTGGATTTTGATGTTCGTGACATTTAAGGATCACAGTGTCGTCTAGGCAACAATGACCACTTCCGTTTCGCATTAGTATGTCCCAGTGCTTCCATACTGTTTGGCTACGCACTAAAATGTATTTAGTGTTCCATAACAAAAGCAGTACATACTTAAAGGGCATAGTATATGAAAGAAGGCGAATTGGGACGAAGCATATGACTTATAAAGCATCCACTTTAAAGGCACAAGTAACAGAAACGTGACCTAGCCTAAAAACAAAGAGACTTCGTTTTAAATTCAGAATATATGAATCACATAAATCAAAGGTTATAACTAGACACTTTATATTAATACAACACTGCTAATGTTTTTCTTATCCAGATAAATGACTGTGTGCTCTGACCGACTGCATATTTCTGTAGCTTCCATATTGGTCAACATAGGTCTACTCATTTCAGGACAAAAGATGACACGCTATTTTCAGAGGGATCTCAAAAGCCTGTTCCCTATTGGTCAAAATGTGTCCTAAAAGAGACGAGCTGGGCCTTTTGGCCCGTCCTTTCCACCAGCGCTCACGAAAATGCCATCTGGCTGGTGTGAATTATTACCACGGCAACGGCCGTGTGACCTGAGACCAAGGTCGCGGAAACCTGTAGCCCGCGCCTATAGCTGCGTGATGTGTTTTATGAGGTTAGAGAAAGCCAGAGTTTATTCTTATGAAGACCTCCTATCGCTTAGGAAACGGATTTTTTTTGGCGTAATTTTGTAATCAGGATTTCGACAAAATATGACAAATGTGGTCATGACTTGTGCAAAACAACAAAGATAGAAACTAGCCGTGAAAAAAACGTTGTGTATGGTCTGACGTATTTGTTTGCTAAAAGAAGTAAATAATGCAATAATTTAACTTCTGTTTAAAATCATACACGAAACACAAATTATTGTTTTTTTAAGTTTTGGAAATCTAATGAAGATTTTTTTCTCTGGGAAAAGAATTAACCTATGCAAGACTACATCCACATAAAATGACTCAAATTAAAGCTAGATTGAACAAGGATTTCATCGTATAAAATGTAATTTTTTCTCTACGAAACTCATTAAAAGAAATTTGACCGTTACTATTTATATCGAAAACGCACCCTAAAATCACCCTAATGAACAATGCCCCAGAGATCAAACACAGATCGCGTCTCCACACACACAGGAATATCACAGAAACACCTCCGAGGATTAATGGCAGTACAGGAACTGCTGTATAAAATGATGTAATTTGAGAGCAACCAAAGCGACAAGCATAAGCCACAGACCCCAGCAAAAACATCATCTGACACGGCCAGATGCTCCGCTACAGACCAACACAGACAAAGAGCCTCATAAATCACCTGTCAGCCACAGATACCCCCCTCTCCTAAAGTTATTCCTCCGCCGGTCACCGTTCGGGCCGTTGGGGGGGGTCGGGTTTTTTAAATTAACAACTGGGTGACGGGAAGCTTTGAGATCTGACATTTTCCATATTTGGACACATTAAAGCGACTGATTATTTCCGGCATTTCACTTTTCCTCGTCCACAACCAATCGTCTGATCTCAACGGAGTCCAAGTTCAAGAGTGGGCGAGGGGACCCCGGGGACCGCCACAGACGTGATGTCCCACGGGGGGGCCGCGACACCACAACAAAAACCCTGACAGCACAGACTAAACCGACTCAACTCAGAAAGAAGTCAAGCAAATAAATCACGAGAAATTATAAGTTAAAGTGTCACAAATGTGCACGTGCACCAGATGACAAACTATATTTATGATTGTAAAAAAACGCGTGGAAAATGTGCAGCGAATGCATATACGAAACAAAGACGACAAATAAGCCGGTTTGCCGAATGTGTTCATTGAAATTAAACGATCATGTTTGGGATGTGCAACTGTGAAGTCCGTGTGAAAAATGTAATATGCTGTTGAAGCACATGCCGGCTGCACACACATCATATTCAATCCGACTTAAACCTTCACAGACTGCAGGTGAGCACATCAATAACCTGAACCAGGTGTGACCTACACAAACTCCACAAACTAACAGCCAAAACCAAAGGAGACGGGTTCTCAAACGCATACAATTCAAACCTATAGTCGACCGGATTAATAAAGAATAAAAAGACACGCCGCTGCGTGAGTTTAACTGACTGAATCATAACAACAAAACAACATAAACAGATGGATTTCAGCTTAACATACGCCGTCTAACTTGTCTACGGAGTAGAATTCAGATAACAGTGTCACAAACACACCGTACAAAGAGATGCACATTAACATTTAACAATCCGATGGCGTGCAACTTCAAACGCTTCCAGGATCTTTGTTTCAAAAACGATTGAAACGAAATACAAGATGAGAATAAAGCTAAGAATACACATAAGGTCCCGGGCATGTGAAAGAGACAGAAGCATAATGTACAAACAATCGCAAAATCCCACAGTTTTGAATAACTATAAGTTTAACATAAAGATTACGCAGTATTATTGTGACCCAGATATAATATTCTATCACCAGGTCCCTGCTGACTTGATTCCCGTTCTCCTGTCCTTCAATGGGACACGTCCCCTCACTAATATCTAGGTTTGTGTGCATTCAAATGGGTTTTTAAGTAAACTTAAACTTTCATATTTGGCCCCTTGATCTTAAATATCGGCTCATATATGAGCTATTTTCAGCACAACGCAGAAAATAAGCATCACATATTGGTACAAATGCTCTCTCGACGGAAACATGTTTGATCTGTGTCCATGAACAGGTCTGAGGATTGAATAACCTCAGTGTGAATGCCTCTATTGTGAACCAACTGAAGAGATGAGACCCTTCAATAACAACCTACATCAGGACCACTTCTCTGGACAGGCTTGAATAGCAATATGCCACTCTCTCTCTCTCTCTCTCTCTCTCACACACACACACACACACACAGATGTGATTCCTCTATGGCATGGCATGCTCTTGTCATTTCTCATGTTACACAGCATCAATCACAGGAGTGAGTCTGCGCCCTCGCGCTGGCCGCGGCTGATTTACAAACATTAGCAGAAATGCAATTACACAGTCCGACAAGCGCGAATGCAAGCGACGCGACGCGCCTGTCAGAACGGGAACGCAGCTTCCTGGTTATGAAGGTAACGTTGTGGTTATATCGCGACGCGTCGTAGGGTTAATGGGAGCGTGCGTACTGCGGCTGGAACGAACGCGGAGCGCGCGCGTTTGAACGCGACGCACTGGTTTGTTACCTGTCAAAACAAAAGCTGTTGTCTCCTATAGTAAAATACCAACAACATGCTTGTTTCCATAAACCCACAAATCATCTTTAAAGCCCTTAAATATGTACAATTGAATAAAATAGTCGCCAATTCAAGGGTGTTTATATCAAGTCTACTTAATAAAGACGTACAGAACATTCATCCTTCTGTTATTGAATTATGCTCAACAGAAGACACAATGTAGTGTTTACAAAATACATTTGATTATGAATACGCAACGATTTGTTTTTTTCAAGCCATATTTCAATCAAACTTTTAATATAGTAATATTAGATCCAATACTAAACTAATTCAGGCTAATTCATTCCGGGAAAAATGTATACATTGATGAACCCTCGACACGAGCATTTAATGTTTCCAAAATTAAGCAACACGAATACTTACTGTTAACACTCATAACGTCATAGTAAATGACACGTCAACGATAAATTCATAAACTTTCCCAAACACAACCTCTACTGGTGCGACGTGTCAGAACGAGTAAAACAGACTAACAAGACAATAAGGAACAAATAAACGATCTAAATCAAACATATAAGTCAAACACATTAGATAAGTTTATTTAATAAAGTACCAGATGTATAAAAAGACGCACGAGCCGCGCGCGTCGCCGTCACCGTTAGCATGAGAATAAAACACATTACGCGGATAAAAAGTTGCACTCCACAGACGTGCAAAGGTATTAAAAGTTTCCGTTTCCAGAAAAGCTCATGACAGAAGTGTTAAAATAAGGTTAAACGCGGCGTCAATGCGCGACGGTGCGCGCAGCGGCGCCTCCGCAGCTCTCACGCGCTCCTGATCAATGATTGAACCGAACAAAAGGCAGAAGAGGATCAATTACTAATAACTATCAATGAAACAGCATCGTCCCGTCCCTCTAAAGTCCCCAAAATGCACGAAACGCAAGGTGCATCAGCTCGTACGCGATCGCGTCGCGCGAAAAAGGTGAGAAATAAGACCAACCTGAAGCCGCCGAAGATCAAATTTCTTCCAATATTGAAACATCGATCCCACATCGGCGGCCATCTTGAGCACAATATTCAAGAGCGGCTACAAGAAATATATGGGCTGGATTCCCCCCGTTAAACAGCGTTGACGATTACACTCCACATGGGAAAAAATGTTGAAAAAAATAACAGTTCTGGAAAAGCGGATGCGCACGAGAGCAGGTGCATGCGATATGAATGCATATGGACGCATAAGTGCAGCTCCCGGGATTATCTGGCCATTTGCACTTGATTTTGGGTTTGTTAAACTTATCAATACTGACGTAACGGGTTGATCGATAACGTCTGGGAACTGGAAGGAGAACAACGCGATCGTTAACCAATGCGCATCGCCATATGTTTCATGCGTAAAATCGTCAAACCTTTTTTGAACCGTATGCATATCATTAACGAGGCACAAATAATGATATTTGCAACTTTGAACGGATGCTTTGAAAGATTAATGTGGAGAATAAACAGATGAGATTTAAGATGAAGCATTTTAAGTGTGCTTTGCCATCTGGGCTATTATAATATTTGTCTTGTGAATCATAAGTATTCAAGAATCCTATGTAACTTCTAGCCTATATTTAAAACAAAGGTTTCATAGAGACGTGGCTTAACTAATATAAAAATGTTATTGTGCTTTTCCAACAATTTTGGGATTTGGATATATAAACTGCTAATATAAAAAATAAAGCATATTTTTTGGAGAAAAAAAATCTGTGAAATAAATACAAATGGCACAAACCTGCACACAGTCCATGCAAGTTATCTTTCACAGCACATGGCTGATATAAAGGCATGCAATTTCTATATTTATTAGACATGCTTGTTAGTTATTTATCTTAGATATTGTTTTTAATAGAAATTTAACTGCGTTTTCTCTTACACAAGACAGTTAAATACAAACAATCAAACCAAATCGGATTGCATTTCTAGGCATAATAAAAATAACACACAAATGTTCTGGTGGGCTTGTATGATTGTTCCATCATTTGAAATTCTGAATAGACACAGTTGTGCAGAAATGTTGACACATGCTCCCTCTTGTGGAGGTTCGTTTCCCTTGGACTGGTCTGTTACCCAAGTAGCCTTTACAATGAAGAGTATTTGTAACTCCATTAACAAATACATGACAAACAGCGTAGATTACAAAGTCACTATCCAAATGACATATTTTAGAAGTAAGCGGTTAGTGCGGTTATGTGATGGCCATTAGAAGGTCATAGAAATAAATGCCCCTCAGTAATCTCACCTGTGACCGTACCCTAAGAGGAAGGTTTATAAATCACATTGTGCATAATGCAGGTCGCAATTCTTGACACAAAACCGTAATCCGTTTAAAAAGTTGTTAATATAAGCAGAGCCAAGCTTTGGGTAAACTTTGTTTCAATTATTACAAGGTGTGTGTGGATTCATTTCCCTGTTTAGGAAAACAGCTTGAATTTAGCATGTGAAATGCTCAGTTATCAGTATAATAATGTGTTCAAATGAGCTGGTTTAAGAGGTTAACTGCTCCGCTGGCTCGTGGACCGTGAGCAATAACTGCGCGAGCACATCTGTCATTCTTCCATCCGCTATTAAAACCAAAAGCAAGTCTATTTTTAAGCAGAAATATATTTGCACTTTGTAAGCCAACTACCGGGAATATAAAAGGTGCTTATTAAAAGTTTCTGTTTTATTGCTTTTTATTTATTGCTTCGGGGGGGAAAGACTGCATCGGTCTTATAAGAAAGGAATAATATATCTTGTTTTGATACGGTTCACGGTTAAATTTGAAATTTAAATCAGTTCTGATATACAAGCTTGACGCACCAACACTTATTACTTTTGTTCAAATCTAAATATGTAGATATTTCAAGGGTGCAAAGCCTCACAACAGCAGATAATCTGAAACGGGGGAGCGAGAGATTTGCATCTGTGGTCTATTAGAAGTCTATAAAGATGTGATGAAGTACTCACGCTAGTAATGACGTGAAATAAAAAAAACATTAGAAGGCATTGCTGACCTACAGAAGTGATATGAGGGTTGACACGTGCACTCGATGACGTATGTGCAGTGGCCTAGATACACATGAATGTTTGACTACGGCCGGTAAAAATCATTCTAGGAATATTGGTCAGAGCTGCTGAACTCTGATATATTGATCTGCTCCAGGCCTGAAAACAGAAGCTTGTTGAGACTGCCACCAGCTGGCAATAATATTCCAGTATGAAAGTTAGCATTGCATTGAGGCACAAGAAAAGATGACCAAGGAACAGTCCATAGTGAAAAGTCTTTACAGATGCTTGGAGAAACATTTTAGAACACCTTTTTTGAGTTGTGAACGGCCAAAAATAGGAAAACATTTGGAAGGGTAAACTGTCTTTCCCGCTGTCAGCCGGTGATATATCGCTTCTAAAGGTGTAGTGGTACTCCAGTATTAGTGCACACTGCATGGGTTTGTGTACGAGAGGGCGAGCAGAGGTCGCGTTTACACCTCCTGATAACATCATCATTATCTAGTTCTGGACTAAACCTTTATATCAGAGCTGATTGTCATGTCAATGCATCCATTAAGCGTTTGGACACTTAAGGCTGTGTTCACACTTGACTTCTTTTTTGACAAGAAAAAGTTGATCGAGGCGCTTTTTTAGTAAAAAGAAAAACGATGGCCGCATTTGGTTACAAATAGCAGCCGTGCGCCATGTCTTCAGAGGCAGCGTCTGTGCACGAAGGCAGCCGAGAGAAACAGATAGGCATCTTAACAGGAGTCTATTTGAATTATAAACAGAGAGCGGCTTTGAAATAAATAGTCACATATTTAAAAATTGCAATACTAATTTCTCGCTAGAAATGCAATCAGAGGTTGTTGAAAGTGAAAATTTAACTTACATTTATACAAAACGAGGTTGCAACGAGCACTTCGACCACCATTTTATTTTTTCAAGCTTGAGCCTTCTCAACCAATCACGTTCCTCGCACTTTGTTATAGAAACAACAGGTCTCTGTCATTGGTTCGCTGTGAAAAAGGGAGCCTGACGTAAGACGTTTTTCTTTTTAAAAGTTGAACGTTTACTCAATAGGATTATAATGGAAAACAGACACTTGTAGCTTCGAAAAAGAAGTCAAGTCTGAACACGGCCTAAGACAGGACATCGTCACAATGTCACCGCATTAAATACTGTAACAAAGAAATCAACGCATGCTGCATTTTTGCACAGAGAGACAAACACCTTGAACAGCATGGGTTCAATTTCAGCAGGATTTGTTAACAGATTGCTTTGTTATCTAATGCAATGACATTTAAATGTGATTTGAGTGTCCAAACTCTTTCTGGCACCATATAACACAAACTCAACGTTTAGTGTACATGCCAAAAATGGAATTGTAGAGTTTCTAACACATCGCACTGACATAAAGGTAATTATAAACCGGTCTTATACAAATGCAGCTGTCAATCAAACGAGCAGACGCATTGTATGGCACAGGAAAGTCCGAGCTTCATCTCAACAACTGCCAGTGTTAAAAACCACCGGGCGGCTGATCTATTAAAGCCTTTTAATCAGGATTCTTATAATAACTTCTGAAGTCTACAACTGACTAAATACCATCATGGAAAATGTATTCATAGATGGGGAGGGTGTGTTATATTAATACATAAAAACAACGTTTTAACAGTTCTGTCTGATATCACTTTTGCTCGCTATCCTGGGATTGAAGAGTTACAGTTATGGTGAGTCTTTTAGAAACCTTTATGTTGTACATTGGCAAAGTATGTGCCTTTAACAACTACATATATATATAAAATATATACTTTGACAAAACTGGTTAATGTTTGGTGCCAGGTCAAGATATTGGAAACTTTCTATCCATGCTTACATTAAAATACAGCAGAAGCTTTCTATATTTTCATACTAACTGTAGCTATTTACAATTTTAACCAGAATTGCTTTACACGCTTCTTCACTCGAACATTAAACAAAACATTTAGAGAGTTAGTTTTTCCTGTGTTTGAAACAAACGCTAAATGTGTGTTTTTTTCTGACTGTTTTATTCATGTTACTTTCAATGAGAAAAATAATCAGTTTCTATTCTCAAAGATGGATACATACGTTTTCATTGCACAGGAAGGAAACAAAGAAAATACGCAAGTAATATTTGAAAAAGATCATCATTACAGATACAGCAAATTCTTTTAGACCTAATGAAAACACAAGTCTCCTGCTGAAATCTCTAATGTTTCTTAAAAAAAAAACAGATCTCAGTTATCACAGCTTCTATAGAAGAGATTTTAACAACGTCTCATGCTGTGATCGCATTTGACAAGATACCACAGTCTGCGATCAAACATCAGAAGTCTCAACATAAGCTCAACACAAACATTTCTCAGCTAACTCGATCAAAATCAAATAATATGAGCAACCGTTTACACATTTACTTTGCACCTCTATATCCATACTGTACATCAACAGTAAACTCACTTGTTTTTTATTTCTCCTATTAGTTTTGGGAGAAACAACTTCGTCGAAATGGATACATAATTGAAAACAATCCTCAGAGCCTTACAAATTTTCCCTGTTTAAAACTTTTGAAAATACTCTTGAAAGAATGTACTTTACAGTTCACCTCATCCACAGGACAACTGTTAAAATCTAAAATCTAATCCAGCAACTGTTAAAATCGACCCGCAGCTGTCCCGTGATGTCACCGATCAGAAATGCATCTCGCACTGTTTTCCAGATTCTGTGGCATGAATGTAAATAGTGGCAATTAATCCTGTCTTGGTAGGATTATCTACCAACAGGCTCAGAGATGAGAGCGTCAACAGTCAGCGCCAGTTTATAATCCCACATCTGATCCATTGGCTGAGTGCTCTGCACTCTCTGAGCTAATTTTACATTTCATAGGGCAGCGCCTGTACATTTAAACTCAATGAAAAGATCATTTATTGCTCACATCATAGCAGTTTCAGTGCTTCATTTAAGCATCAACTTTGACTAAGATGTTACATCTAAAATGTCTCATTTCTAGTGAAAAACAGACGTGCAACATATGAGCAATGATTCTCAAACAGCAACATGACCACCTTATCAAACCAAAAACAACAATGACAAATGAAATCGAGGAATGTGCGCAATCTCTACTGTAAAAACAACACAATGTCAATGTAAAATAATTTTGTCCTATAAACACAATTTTTTCAGTTTTCTACACTTTAGTAAGTTGGGTCGGGTAAAAGTGTCTACATATCCCCAAATGTAAACCGTATGAAATATACCATAAGCATACACCTTAAAACACTATTTCCAAGTATACAGACTGTGTTCTCTCCATGTACATTAAATATATTACATTACTGACGTTTTGCCAACACGTTATTTTTAACTAGGAATAATAAGACAAAGCAAAGATTGACAGGTGTGAGAACTGACACATAACATGTTTTTGTAAATTATGTAAATATAAACCCCTTAAAGCGTAGAAATGTTCTTTCTATCCCTTAAAACGCAGCTCCGTCGGTTACCTGTATGTGTTAGGAAGCGGTCATGACCTGTCCAACATGGCGGCGCCGCAGACCCACGATTCACCTGCGTCACTGTCGTCCAATCAATGTCTTTATCATCTTACGTGAGAGAGCGTCAATAAACCTTCGTTATTAACAAACCAGATTAATTTTATATTCTGACAGATTTGCGATTTTGCCGTCTTGTCATATACAGTAATTCCGGTCAAGTTCACAACGCCAGCTCGAGCTTTGCGACGCCGCCGTCAATCCCACAATCCAACTTCAGGACGCCACGGCCTCCGTAGATGCGAAATTTAACGCGCGCTCACCTGCCGACAAACGATTATTGATATTACAAACAACCTTCTTGCTGCATGTTGTCATGACTTCGTTAATCCCTTTGAAAAGACATTCATGAAACATGCGTAAATAAATGAATAAAGTAATTTATTGAGTAATTTGCATGTTAAACTGACCTTCACGAAAGATTCGCAAATACTTCGCAAACGTCAGATTTGATAGTAAAACGTATGTTAATGAATTCCAATCATTCGAAAATGACGTGTGCGCGCACGCTCATTCATAATTAGCATAATCCCCGCCTACGATTTACAGATACGCAAATTACGTATCTCGGAATGCCGGAATCCTCTGGGCTTCATTCTCTGGTTTGGCTACATTATATTGCATAAATGCATAATATACTAATCGGCTATATGCTTACTAATTAATCAATTAAATTGTGTCCACCAAAGCGTTTTTAGCCAACAATAATAATACCAGGTGCTCTTCTGAAAACGACCAGTTGGTGGCGCCCTTACAACGCTTTGGAGGACAAACGATTTACACAAAAAAAATTCTGCTCGTGTTTCATGAATGAGGCCCATAATGTGCATTTCGAAACTATTGTGTGGAGACTAACTGGCATGAAGAACACAGAAAGTGTCTCAATACAAATAAACGCTGCAAATCCCTCCATGAATAATTTTTATTAAGTTATTAAAAGGTAAATTGTTTTGTGAAATGAACCTGTGTGATATTAATATGTTAAATGTGTTCTTTGGTTTTATTATGAATACTATTCTACAATAAAGGCTTTAGTATACGATTTATATAGTATATTATAATAGTACTATTTATGTGTTTTATTTAGTGTATGTATTTATTTTGATTTAACCTGTCACATATGGATCATGTGCTTTTGCAGGCACCCAAAAAAGCAAAGAAGAGGGCAGAAGGAGCCAATTCAAATGTCTTCTCCATGTTTGAGCAGACACAGATCCAGGAATTCAAAGAGGTACAAAGTTTACATACCATACACGTGTTCGACTCTAATGGCTGTGACTGCGTTCTTTATCATGCCTGTTTCGCTGTGATGTCGAGCATTTGAAGAAGATTTCCATATGTGACTTCAATATGTCATCGCTCATCATCGCTCGTGAATAATTCAGAATCTGTCAGTAACGATTAGCACAGCGGACTGATTTACACCCCAGACACACACACACACACACACACTGAACCTGCTGTCAAGCCTGCAGAAGTTGTGTGGAGAATGCAGCAGGACAGACGTTGTCTCTGGTCTCAAAGCAACTGTGAAAAGATCACGACAAACGGGATAAGCGTGACTCTGATGCGAGATGGCAGTGATGGGAGCGTGCAGACGAATGCTTTCTCTCTAGCATATCACAAACAGACACAAGGAAACGAGATGAGACACACAAAGAGATGATTTTGTTCGGTGTAACACTTTTTAAGAGCCATTCATCAGACGTACTTCCTCTCTTTCTCTCTCACCCACAATATTTTCTCTCTTTCATCCGCTTCAGGCTTTCACAATCATGGACCAGAACAGAGATGGCTTTATCGACAAGAACGACCTGAGGGACACGTTCGCAGCTTTAGGTGGGCTTTACTAATCTCTGCTGTGTGTCGGTGTCCTTTTGCGTACCAGCTGAGGAATCTTTCTGACAGCGGCTTTGACCTCTGACCCCCGTCTCCACAGGCCGTCTGAACGTCAAACAGGAGGAGATCGATGAGATGCTGAAGGAGGCTCCAGGGCCCATTAACTTCACCGTCTTCCTCACCATGTTTGGAGAGAAGCTGAAAGGTAAACGTGATGACAAAATGTTTGAAGGAAACAAAACGCCCGAAGTGAAAATGAGCTCTGTGGGAACTTGCATCTGTCCGGCAGGATCTTATTAGGAGAGTTTGCTCAGGCAAGCATCGCTGTTACTTTAATTCTTAAAGTAATTTAAAAATGTAATTTCTTTTATAGTCATATAAGCTCAATTGGGAACAGTGCGTTCTGAAAGATTTTGCTTTAGCCTATATGAATATTCCCATTTGGAGCATCTTCAATTATTTCACAAGCTCCAGTAGGATTTCTGTGTGAATCTGCGCACTTGTTTGGGGGGAAGTTTTGGTATAACGCTCTTTCTCAACATGTCTCTATATTTTCAGGGGCAGATGCAGAAGAGACAATCCTGAATGCCTTCAAAGTGTTTGACGGCGAAGGAAAGGGGACACTGAAAAAGGATTTGTGAGAACATTTATAATAAGACAAATTAAGCAGGTTTCGTCGGCGTATGGTATGATCTATCTCAGGTTTAACAAAACTTTGTCTCGCCCCAAAGCTTGACAAAGATGTTGACGACACAAGCCGACCGGTTTACTCCAGAAGAGGTTTGATATCTTGAGGTCACTTGTCTGGTGTCTTGTATTGTGTGTTTAAAGGAATAACACGATAATTATCCTCCTAGTAGCATGGCCTTGTAAACCAACTGTACTGTTTAGCTTGTTGACAAAATCATTATATGCTCTCCTACTTGTAAATCGCTTTGGATAAAAGCGTCTGCCAAATGAATAAATGTTAAAGTACATTTCCTTCTACATCAATTAATAGAAAGAGTTTGGGTTTATCTGTCAAGATGTATTTCTTGTAAGCTTTCCCATCCATCCAGAGCAACAGCACATTATTTTTCTCACTTTCCTTAGATGGAGCAGATGTATAGTGCGTTCCCTCCAGACGCAGCAGATAATCTGGATTATAAGAATCTGGTCCACATCATCACACACGGAGAAGAAAAGGACCAGGAGTGAAACATCTCCTGTCCACGCACAAGTTTACAAAACACGCTATGTGAAACAAATATTTCTGATCTCTCTTTTTAAACAAAGCCTAGAGTAAAAGTCTTTTATATTACAGGTGGCTTTGATTTTATGTATACAGAAATTTTGGGGGATGTTTTTGTTTGCAGAATCAAGACTTTAATAGTGAACCCAAATGATACGCAGTGCTCAATAAAAAGTTATTTGTGCGAAAAGCTTCAATATTTGTTTTCACACGACACTTTGATATTGTGTCAAATATTGCAATGATAATAGGAGATTTTATGAAGGGCTCAAATTATTTTGTGGTTACTGTATTCTCTGGATTCTAAACGGTAGTCTTGACTGCCATCTACTGTCTGAGTAGATATTTTAACTTTATAGAAAATCACTAATACAAGAAAAATCAGACGATCAATAAACATTAAATGTAGGTTTAATCACAGCTAAACAACAAGTTAAATATGATCTCCCTGTCCCTGTGCTTTTTCAATGTTGTATTTTTTCAATTTTGAAATTCAAATGCCGTCCAGGCCCTCTACACAAAAGAATCAGACTTAAACTTCACCAGAAATGCGTTCCAATGAACTGAATAATACACTTCATGATGATCTGACACATGCAAGAGACGAGGTTAGATATTATATTTCATGAAAACAAATCAAATGAAAATAGCAACAGGCACAAAAACAAAATATTTTACAATGGGAACTTTGTTAGATTTGAAATTTAAGCATGCACACTATTGTGACACTTTGGGGATGATTCTGGTGAAACACCTGTATGAAATAAATTATTGGGGGGAAAATAGGCTTTGCCTGCATTGCCGTGTCATGTTTGATATATTAAGAATATTTTAAACAGCAAGAAACCTAAAGGAAACATTTAAATGGCGTAATATTTGATCTGGTAAGATTCTGCTTCATGTGATGGGTCAAGTTCATTTCAATAAAGTACAATAGGCCTATTTTGTGTATATTTCATCAGTCGTACATTCGTGTACTGCACAAGTACAGCCACTAGATGGCATTAAAGAACTAAAAGACACACCATCTCACTTAAAGTCGGCATGAATTAAAAAAAATAAGTGTGTAAAAAAATGGAAAGTGTTTATTATTAATAATTTATCCGTGCACATCAGTATTTATTTTTTAATGATTTGCACTTGTAATCTTTAATCAATTAACCTCCCCCCCCCCCTAGAAACGACCTCTTCATTTCTGGTGACAAGGAATGGCGAAAGTGCGATCCAATCAGTTGTCCGAGGATGAAATCAAGACCCAGCCTAAATTTTTTCTCATTTCAGAAGTCGTTTCCCTCGAGTATTTGCAGGGGAGTGTTTATCATTTTGATGGCCCTAACCAGTCAAGTCAAGACCTGGGGGCCCCCCACACATGCATACTAACATTTCTTTCTTTGAATTGCACAACAGCATTATTGAGACATTTATAACCTGGATTTATTTTACTTTGAACCGCATAACAGTTTGGTATACAAATAAACATTCCTTGTTTTGGTATCAAAAACTTGACATGCGTATATCTGTGCCAAATTTTGATCATTTTAAAATAAATATGATTTGAGTTATCGATAATAATTTAAACTAAAGAGCATGAACACAAATCAAGTAAATATTATAGCAATTCATTTCATTAAAGAACCCTCAAGATTTAAGTGCTTGCTTTCTAGACATTGGTGAACTCCCGTTCCACTGGACCAGTGTCAAACGCAATCATTAAATGATTTAACAACTTCTGGCCACTAGGGGGCCACCAAGCTTGCGGGGCCCTATGCATTTGTGTAGTTTGCGTAGTGATTGACACTGGTACTGAGAATACAACACGATATAGGAAAGAAGACATCCTCTACCTCGGTCTCAAGCCGACTTTGAATGTGTTGCATACTATCCCATCAGCGTTTAATATCATCACCGAGTTCAACAACTTTCTGATTTTGGACTTTGACATTGGAGCCAACTTATTTACGCTTAATTTAAGATGCTCACCCCAAACTAGTCCATGCGTTTAAAATATCTGCACATATATATATGTGAAACATGTTTCCATGTACTAATCTTCAGCTGCAGTTGAACTCTGTCTAGCACATATAAAGAAATGAGTAAACTGGACCTGAACCAGGGGTTTGTAGGTTCATTTTACTTGTGGGACAACAATCTGTGCCAGAGTAAAGCTGTTTCCACATACAGTGTGGCCTGATATCCCTTCTGAAAACTGGGCTACAGATCTAAAATAACTGCAATGCTCTATTCATAATCTTGGACCCTATCACACAACACTTTTTATGATTTTGTTAAAGGGATGATTCACCCAAAAATACAAATTCTGTCATGAATTACTCACTCTGTAGTTGTTTCAAATCTATATACATGTCTTTGGTTGAACACAGAGAAAGATATTTGGACGGATTCTTATAACCAAACAGTTCTTGGACCCCATTACCTATCGTGGATGAATGACAATGATAGTCAAATCTGCCCCAGAATTGTTTGCTTTCCCAAGTTATCCAAATTTATCCAAATATCTTATGTTGTTTTTAATAAAAATATATATAAAGTAATTTCCCTACTATGGTAGTCAATGGGGTCCAAGAACTGTTTGGTTATCAGCATTTTTTCTTAAAATCTTTCTCTGTGTTCATCAGAACAAAGAAATGTATACAGATCTGTATCAACTCGAAGCTGAGGAAATGGTGACAGGATTTGTATTTTGGGTCAACAATCCTTTTAAGTAAAGTATAAAACAATAATTACTTTGTATCTATGGGTCTGATTCATAAAAAACTGAGCAAAACAACTTTCTACTATAACCATGTTGGCAGATTTTACAACAATAGTAAAGTAACCTAAATAATATTAAATATGGAAATGGTATGAAAGTGTTATTAAATTATTTCACATTTTACATTCAAATTGAATATACAATTGTTGGTGTGATTATTAATTGTTCAAAAATATTTAAAAGTCGTGTTTACATATAAAATGTCAGACAAGACTAGAGATAATAAACTGTAGATTTATTACTATAAATGGAGAAAGGTGCAACGCTCAGAAGTCAGTCCCGCCTTTTAGTTAAAAGAGCCAATCATCAACCGCTATTCGTCTGGGGGAGGGGCTCCGGACAGAACGCTGTGAAGTACCGCACAATACTGCGCATGCGCCATCAACCTGAAAATGTTTTTTTTAGCGTAATTTGCCCTTAAGAAGACTAATTTTCAAATAAGTTGATATCAGGGTTATTTTTTTATAGTAAATGTATTGTTTCATCTCAATATTAGGGTTTGTTTTTGGAGATATTGGTCTTCCCCTATTGAAGTAGATAGGACTTGGTCTTGTATGACTGAAAATAGCCGTCCGGGGGCGCTGCAAATGTCTGCCGAGTGCACAGACTTTCCTTAAAATATACTTTGGCCCGGTTTGCGTAACGGCGCGTGACGTCAGAGCGGTTTATGTCACCTCGCGGCCTTCTTCAGCAGTTCACGAACCGACGCGAGTGCGTGAGTGCAACCATGGGGCTCAGCGCCAGAAGAAAGAGTTATAAAACCCGGATCTTTTCGGATATTGTGACTGACATCTAACCGATCACCATGGAGATCTCAACGCGGATGTAAATTAAAGCGAACGTTTATCTTTAAAGTCGGATGGTTCTGTAACGTTCTTTTGACACGATAGCAGCGTTGACATATCTTCGAACGTCATCTAGAACCGTGGATCTGTTGTTATTCCGCTAACTGCTCCCTGCAGCAGCGCCCGTGGGTGATGTTGTCCGTTCTGTCGTACGGAAGACTGGTGGCCCGGGCGGTCATCGGCGGACTCTCTCAAACCGACAGCCGCGATTATAGCCTGGTTTCCGCCAGCTTCGGCTTCGGAAAGGATTTTCGGAAGGGGATTTTGAAGAAAGGGATGTGCTATGGAGACGACGCGTGTTTTATCGCGCGACACAGGTCTGCCGATGTGTTAGGTGAGTGATCTGCATAAAGTCTCATGGTGTTGTAACGTCACCTAAAGAGCAGATTGTGTGGAAATACATTTAATAACATACAAATGTACAATACAATAGTCGAGGATCGTTTCGTGTCAGAATCGGCTCTGACGTCACAGTCGCCGCAAATCGTTTTTCCGTAGGTGCGACTGTCACTTGCAACTGTCAAAACATGTTGTAGCTAAACTCCGTTTACGGTCTCATTTAATGACTGAATTCATAACTTGTATTTCATTATAATGCGAATACAATAATTTACGAAAGTGTCTTACAAGTTATCAGTGTCAGGAACCCTGACCTTTGCGTTGCCGACGCTGTGCGATAGACTAATGATCTACACTGGAATACATTTATTATATATTATAAAAACTTGATATAAATTATATTATTTTTATTTTGCATCAGTATGTTTTTAATCCTAAACAGTGATATAATCCGCGTCTCATGTGTTTTTAATCAACGTCAAACTCGAGGCTAACCAGCTGTCATTAAAACAACATTTCGCTATAAAATGAGTGCTAGTGTTTTCACTCAAATTCTTTATGTGACTAGAAGGTTCGTAATTTACTTAACACTTTTATTCTTACTCTAGTGGAAAAGTGGGAGTCTCTGTGTTTTGAGAATGGTCTTGATGCTTTCTGCACTGTGAACATAAATGTTATTCAAACGGAATTATATACTACACATGAGGAAAATAGTTCATAGTCTGAGAAGTGTGTACAGTTATTGTCAAGAGTGCAAATTAATTCACATTTTCAAGTCTTGCTGAAAGATTTATGGGCAATAAATGAAGAATGGTAAAAACTAAAAACAGGAGTTACACTTTTACCAAACACTACAACAGTGTAGTGTTTTAAACTACGTAGTAGCCATATGTTGTATATATTTATTATCGTTAGAGATGCAGCAATACTATTTTTTAAAGACTTTAAAAAAAAAATCCTGGTACTTGCCGATACCGATGCCTGTACTTTTTCACAACACAGTGAGACAAATAACAATAGAATAACTTCTCAATTACGAACAACTCCACCTTCATATCATAATGAAAAATATACAATTTCATGTGCTTTTCACAAACTATTAAAGCAAAATTCACAACAAATTTCTCTCAGTTGCGTCACGTGAGGTATCGGTGCATTTTTCTAGTATGAGTACATGAGCTAAGTATCGGGCCCGATACCGATACTGGTATCGGTGCATCCCTAATTATCGTGTTCATTTAAAATGGAAATGTGTGGTCAAGTCTGATGACCTCGGTCAAGACCTACTTGGCAGACAATTCAGTGCATTAAATTAAACTAATTAACTAAATCCTCTTGCAAAGCTAGTACTGGAATACATTAAGACTTTAAAAATCTGAACCGATTTTTTTTTTAACTGGACATCACACACTTACAGACTTTTTGAATGGATTTTAGATAGATAAACACAAACTGATAAAATCTGCAGACTGGCACAGACTTTCTGCAACAAGTCCAGAAGTCTGAAATCTGGACAAAGTCTTGTAGTGTATTTAGCCTAAAAACATATGGACAGGGTTCAGTCTTTTTTAAAATGACAGTAAGACGCTGGCAACCTTTAACTTCAAGCCAACAGATGTAAACAGCACCAGTGGTACTCTAAGAGGCGAGATCACACGAGGAAGCAGGGGGAGACTTCAGGATTTGCCTTGTATGGTCACAAACAAGCGATCCTGCTCATTGTCTGGGATGCTGGGAGGGAGTTGTTGGAAAATTCCATCTGTCTGTTGGGTTAATTTGGATAAGCCACATGACCTTTTTGTGGTGTGTGCCATTGATGTTTACTTTAAGTGTCAAGATACAAGACAAATCACTTTTGATTTGGATGAACCGCATGTTACATAAAACACTGTACTGTATGAGTTTAAATAAATGATCTAGTGACTGTGAAAGTTCTGCAGGGTGTTTGACTTAAAACACTTTACTATCTTTTCATAGTACATTTCCTGTTTGTGTGTAAACCAACGTCAGAGTCAATTGTTTCCATTACAAAGAAGCAGAGATGCCATTTCATTCTGTTGCTTATTTTTCAGTTTCTTTATGAACACTGTATGCATTGTTTTTTATCACGTGTTACGTGTAGCACAATTACGTATATGTTTTATTATTCATCATTACTGGGAGTTTTGTTGTGGTTTAGAGTATTATTGTGATTGTCTGTTAGATTACAAACACAGGTTTAAAAACTTCAGTGTTGTCGTTAAAAAATAAATAAAAATGTGTAAGTTGACCAAATGTTTAAGATAGAAATATTAAGATGATACAAGACAAAGAACAATAAAGAATCTGAACATTTTCAACCAAAATGTTTGTCCACATTCAAATGTAAACTATTTGACTTGATTGTGACAGTAAGGGAAAAAACAATTTTCTAATTAAAAACCCTTAATTCGTATAAAAGGATTTACGTTCGCTTGAGGTTTATTTATTTTTTATTTTTTGCGAAACAGGGTTAATGCGAATATGGGAAGATGCATTTGCCATATAAATTCCTCCAAAAAGTCACTTAACTGCACAATGAGACGGCGTAACCTGAGTAACCAGAGTACTGATCTTGTTACACAGCATCAGAAATGTCGTTACGGTCATTCTTAAATGCTCTAACAAGTCGTAAGTATTTCTGTAATTGCCTCCTTAAAAGGGTCACGACGGCATCCACAAAAGCACCGCATTTATTGTGTTTCTTAATCGTCTACTTGCGCAAGTATTATTATATATGAAAACTATTATATTCAGTGGCTACCCTTACATTTCTTACTGATATTTAGTGGCAGTTTATTAGGGAGTGATGGTTTACTAGTTGGATCTAAACGGTGCTTATTTGCAAATGTTTAAAGAAATATTCGAATTTTGCATGAGCTAAACTCTCAACTTTGGATAGAAACCCGGCCAGTAGTATCTTAATTTTTGTCTGGTGTTGTGCAAATGTTGTAAAAATAAACTCTCTGATTGGAAGGAAGCTAAAGGGCCTTCTTAAAATCTGAATAAACTTCTAATTATTTAAGATTTTAAAGTTTAAACATTAACAAAACTGTGCATGTTTATTACCACTATATAATTTCTTATTTATTACATCACATTTATGCAAAATAATGTTATTTTTGCTTGATAACTTGAAATATTATAATCATGTGATAATGCCCTTTTTGTGTAATCCAATGATTTTACAACTGGACATACAAAACAAAAAATTGAGATACAGACTACATACATAATAAATAAATCCAGCATCGATGCAAACACTGCTTCAATTCCTGAAACAGTCGAACTAAAAACATTCTTATCAAGCTATTCATGTGTGTCATCATGTTTGTTTTGTAGGTGTAGCTGATGGAGTGGGGGGGTGGCGGGATTACGGGGTGGACCCGTCTCAGTTCTCTGGGACCCTCATGAGGACGTGTGAACGCTTGGTTAAAGAAGGAAGATTTGTGCCGAGCAACCCGGTGGGAATCCTCACCACCAGCTACTATGAGTTACTTCAGAACAAAGTACCACTGTTAGGTGAGCACATTCAGCATAAGAATACACGGATACAGGAGCACACTTTGTCCTCTTTTTAATTTTAATAATGTAATTAATTTTTTTATTAATTTTCGGCAGAAAGAAAAGTCGATTTGTTGTTTGCGGATGTTGTATGTGCTTCAAATTTCGGGTGACGGTTCTAAACCTCAGTTAGTTGCTTTATAAAGCTACAGTTTGTAGTTACAGTTCGTGTGCACTTTTCTTACCTCTGCTTGCACCAACATGTGGGACTATATGCGGTGAAAACCTGTGGAATGGTTATTATGTTTCAGGACAGTCTGTGCCATTCAAGAGGACAAGTTTTTTATGACTTGGGAAGGAAGTTGGTTTTGGGAAGGGCTCTGCTTTTTTCCAGGATGAGATCAAAGCTGTAACCGAAGTGAATTGGGCAGAAATTAGTCATCTCAAAAACAGAATGTATGCTCGATGAGTCACAGACATATTGTCCACTGGGTGTCAAGTTTAGACTTTTGTACAAAACTTTCCCAGTTTCAAACACTCCCTGCCCTTATTTCAAGTCATATGAAGTGTTTGGGGTTTGGCTTTTAAAAGGAATGTTCGGAAGTCAATAGTTGACACTGCTGCTCATAAACAAAATCTTTACAATGTCTTAAATATGACTAACTGTCATCATTTTTCTCTTTAGGAAGCAGTACGGCGTGTATCGTAGTGCTGGACAGACAGAGTCATCAACTGCACACAGCCAATCTGGGCGACTCTGGTTTTCTGGTGGTCAGAGAAGGAGAAGTGGTACACCGGTCCGATGAGCAGCAGCATTACTTCAACACACCTTTCCAGCTGTCCATCGCCCCGCCGGAGGCAGAGGGCTCTGTCCTCAGTGACAGGTAGAGCTGTTTGTAGTGTTAGGAGATTTCTCTCTGTCTCTGATTACGCAATGATCGTCTCTGTCTGGACTCGTGTGATGATAATCTCCCTGCTTGGAGTGTAAAAGCATGATGAGGTCGTCACCCTGAGAGTCTAAGGTTATTAACTCCACAGGATTATCAGTCCCTGCGGGTGAGAAACGAGTCTCTCAGTGGGAAAACAGCAGGGTCTACCACAAAGATTAGGGTGTAGAACAATCTCTGCTAACTGACTGCGACCATCATGCGTCAGAGGAGAACTCGCCGTCCTGGCAGAGTCTCCTAAGGATTTTTCTCCATTCATCATTGGAGTTTTGGTTCCACACCACTGTTTCATGTTTGCTTGCTCACCGGGAGACGGCTGATGTTATATTAACGTCTATTGGATGATCCTCTCTGTTTGTTCTCTTTAAATGTACTTCTCCTCTTTTCTGTTTTCTTTTCCATGTGAAGCTGCTTTGAAACAATGCAAAACATTGTAAAAAGCGCTCCATAAATGAGCTTGAATGGAATATGTGCAACGAACTTTATATCCAAAACAGTCAGTCTCAACTCTAAAATCTTATTTGATAAGCCGCGTTCAAAGTTATTGTTAATATCACGTTATGCTAATAAGACGGAATTTTAAATGCATGGAATAATTTGTACTTCCTGACCCCCTGGGGTGTGCATCTTTTCTGGGATCATCTGCGTCCTGTCATTTCAAATCCTGTCAGACACATGATCACGGTTGCCAAGTGCATACGACCTTAGCATGGCCTCCGTAAATCTCACCCTCATCTCCTTTTGTGTCTCAAAGAAGAACTAACGGAACAAGGGCTTTGAGGCCTAGGGACTTCAACTTTAATACTCTTCTAATTTAATACAGTTTCGTTTTACTAAATTCCACATTTCGACAATGGATCAAGTTTAAAGAAGACGACCTGGGGGTGTCTGGCACTCACAGAGAGACTGTAGGCCAGTGTTCAGAACGTCTGATCCGGACTTCCTAGAACACAACAAGACACTTCACTACAACCGATCTAGCCATAAGCTTCTTAGATTAAAAAATGCGTTTACTCCTCTTAACTTGTGCTCTTCAAAATGCTCTTTAAAACAGCAATGCTTGTACGGTGTTGAGTGAAATGATGAAGTGACAGCGCTTTTTTCGTTTGTCACAGCCCTGACGCCGCTGATAGCTCTTCGTTTGACGTCCAGTTGGGTGACATCATCCTCACGGCTACAGACGGCCTGTTTGACAACATGCCAGACTACATGATCTTACAAGAACTCAAAAAGCTCAAGGTAGCAGAATTTTGGGGCTCGCGATATAAACGTTTCTATTATTTTTCAGAAACTTTAATAAGAGTTTTGCTCTGTTCCTAGAATGCCAACTATGAAAGCATCCAACAAACTGCCAAGAGTATTGCTGAACAGGCCCATGTTCTGGCATATGACCCCAATTACATGTCTCCTTTTGCACAGTTTGCCTGCGATAACGGACTGAATGTCAGGGGTAAGTTGTGCCACCGTAGTCACAAATATATTTAATCTGGCAACACTTTACAATAAGGTTCTATTGAGCCATTAGTTCACGTTACATAAGGTAAACCTCGTCACAGAGTGTTTCCCTCATTTTGAAAGATGACTAAAATAGGCATTTTATCAAACTCTGGACTTTCTCCTGAAGAAAACATGTGTAGTTTAGACAGTCGTTCGGTAACACTGTCTCTGTTTTCTTTTCTTAGGAGGAAAGCCAGATGACATCACCGTTCTGCTGTCAATTGTGGCGGAGTACACAGACTGACACTCACAAGGGCCGCAAAAAGCTTCTCTTGTCGTGTTCCTCGCCGAAGTCACTGGGCGGGCGGCTGTTTCCTGCTGGCAGGATTTTTGTACTGTCTCCGACAGAGCCCATCTATTGGTTGGGCACTTCTAACGGTGTCGTCTACTTTTGTCATCAGGCTCATGACAAAGTAAAAGTCCACCTTCCTCATGTTTATAAAGACTGCTGTAGCCACTTCTGTGTTTGTCACTTCTGAGGAGCTACTTACGTTGAGCTTGATCAGGGCTGCATTAAAGGTATGAGGCTAAAAAGGTCATGAAGCTGAAGATTGAGAAAGAATGAGGTCCATCCATCGGGGAAGGAAAGCGAACCAGCGAGGAATGACAATCTGATAAACATCCCAAAAAGTTTCCGCATCAGGAAGAAACATTAGGATGGCAGTGTGATGTTAATTTTAGATCAGTTTACTCTGGGGAGTCGGAGTGTATATTTTTTACAAAAGGTCAAGGGAGATACTCTCTGTCTCTTGTGGTTTTGCTAGTTTCCATTTAAAAATACACCTGATCCACATGTTATAGAGGGACATCTGCTATGGGCTGGGATACCAGCGGAGATCATTAGGCACAATTAATAACAAAAAAGTCTTCACTAGTTTATTAACTGTTTGTATTTTCAATAAGTTTCAATTATCGTCATTTGCTGTACTGGATCGATTTGAACGTTTAGCAACCAAAAAGCATCACCGTTAATGATCAACCATAGAAATGCCTTCTATGATGAAATAAGCTTTTGGAGCTGTAAGAGAACTAGTTGTCATGATCGTATAGATGTGTTGTTTGACTGAATGATACTGGCACACAAACTGCTCAACAAAACATACTTCTAGTTCATCTGTGCTTATTTAGAAACCTTTAAATTTATATTTATTAATAATAAAACAGTATAATGTCCCCCTTTTAGTTTCGCAGCAGTTGTACCAGTGCAAGAGACTGCAAGGGATTGTGGGATGTGCTTGGTGGAAAGAACAGTCCCACTTAAACCACTTTTAAGAGGTTTACATTTTGTGGCGTGTGTGTGAAAGTGAGAGAAACGTTTATGAAGTGTAGATATTTGGGAAACGGGCTGTATATTTATTCTTGACATGCATTTGTAGGCCATTGGACATCAGATTTACATGAGAATATATTTGATAATTGTGTGGATTCTGTGTTTAAAAGTTCTCGTTTTTTGTAAACTTTAATTTTAAATACCCCTCGAAATGTTTACGCACAAGGCTAATGCTAGAATCTGTGAATGCATGGGTATGTGATGGATCACATGATCTAATAAAAGTATATTTTTTTAACATCTGGACGTTCTGTGTTACTTCTGCATTTCACGTATGTGGTAAAACGAACCTTCCTCGTAGAATTTCTCTGTTTAGGGTTAAAAAAAGAGTTACAAGATATATAGATATAAGTATTTTTTCCTACTATGGTAGTCAACAGGATTCAAGAACTGTTTGAATATAAGCATTCTTCCAAATATCTTTCTCTGTGTTCATCAGAACCAAGACATTTATACAGATTTGTAACAACTTGAAGGTGAGGAAATAAAGACAGAATTTGTAGTTTGGGATAAATTGACTTGGTTTGCTGAATTCACAGTACATTTAGCTCCTTCATTTTTTGCTCAATGAAGTTAGAAATTGTTTATTACGAACCCAAGAGAGTAAAATATCATGCATGTCGCCAGTAATTGCTTAGGGTGAGGTTGTTTGTTAGCAGCAAACCAACGCGTAAATAGTGACCCTGTAGATTCAGCTAAGCAGTTCACAGCTATTCGAACTTAAAATACGAAGCGATGACTGAACGTTATACCTCCTCAGCTATGATTTCATTCGTCAAACTTCAAAATACGTCAAGTTCACATTTCTATTGAAATCCTGCAGTATAATAGAGGAGATAAACCCAAGGCCCTCTCAGGATAATGCAGCGAGACGATACCTATAATTACTTCAGGCTTATGTAAGAATCATTTCAAGACATCCGAACTGCATTTTAAAGCGGTGAGTCAATGCTTTCTGTGAGTCAGAGGAGGACACGAGGAACACGGAGTTCTTCAACCCTGACAGTGTTTTTCTTGTAAAGTTTTGGCATCTCCGTGGTGAGCATATCTAGTCGAACTGTGTGTTTATTTAGGTGCACATTCCACTTTATCAAAAAATGACAAACTTCAACTCCATCTTTCTGCCTTCCTTTACTGTTTTTTGGATTGATTTATCTACTCGGAACAGTTTTATCACTACACATTAAATATTGAGTACATTGCAAACACATCTTCGATTCCAACCCTTAAAACTGTTTTTACATTTTATAAAATATATATATATAAATAAATATATAAGGTTGTAAAACATAACAGTCTTCCATTTACAGCAGTGCATAAAGAACAGTTTTCATATTAATTTAAGCTGTTAATTTAAGATAATTGAATTAATCTTAGAACTGTTAATATAACATGAGAGAATAGCGAGGCTGAGTTGCACATCCTGCAGTTCAGTCTCCGAGATCATACATTACTGTTACCTGTGTCAGGTAACTGTGCGCTGTTACCAGAGGCCGTTGTCTACCCCTCCATCCTCTTCTGTATCACTGGCACACACCAGGGTGGGAAAATCTCCAGTGATGCTGCCCCGTCCGTCACTAAACACAGCCCCAAAGAGCAGAGAGCGGATCTGATGGGGAAACAAAAAAGTCATTATGCTGTGCTTCACTTTTTTAAATATCACAAAAGTGCAGCTATCACATCATCACCCTGTAGAACTCAACAACTGGGTTCTGACGGTAACATTATCAACAAATCCAACATCATTCCTTTTCTCCATAGCCAAACCCACCATTAGCTCCGAGGTTGTTTTCCAGAAGCCACAAGTCATTCAACTTTTTTTAAATAAAAACAACAGCAAATTAAGCCTTGTGAAGTTTTGCCCAGACAACAATCATAGTTTTCAATTATAGTTAATAAGGTTTTGAGTCAAATGTTGTAATGTTATTTATGTAAGAGCTGATTAAATGGATTCTGACAGAACCGTAGCTATTGCTGAAAATGAATCAAATAGAAATCAGTGCAGCTGAATGGTAACTGGGCTAGTGAGAAAAAACCCCAATACCTTAAAACACTGGCTGGAGGCTGGTGTCACCGGTGTAATAGAGCTAGATCTTGGCCAGGTCTCTTCAGGTGGAATAAACTGAATCATTTTGCTCACGTGGAGCGCTGGGCTAAAGACCTCACTGTTCTGACTGGACGCAACCCTTTCCTCATCAGCGATACCCACAATATCAGCAACCTCTGCCTCCGCAGGCCCGAATGAGAAATCTGCTACAGCAGTCGTGGTGTTCTCGACAGGACAGACCGCTCCATCATCCCTAGGAGATACAGATAATGTCAAAGGTACACATTTATTTTTGTTTTGTCATTGATATTTTGATTTACATTTTTAAGTACAAGCATTGTTTACCAAACCACAACCTGTTCACATGATTAACATGGAATTTCATTTTGTATATTGCAGTACTTTAAAGGATAAATGGCTTGGGTTGGTTGATGTGTGTGCATGTGTGTCTTTAAGAATAGCAGACACCGGAGATGAGTTTAGAGCAGTGGCGTGCCTGCATGGGCAAAAGCACGTGCAGATGTGTGTGAAGGACAGCAGACGTGAGACGCCCCGTGACAGTGAGGCAGACTGTGTAAAGGAAACATGCATGCCTATATGTGAATCGGACCCCAGGAAACTATGTTGGGATCTGGCCCTCTACCAGACGTGAGGCCCACGGGACTAACATTCCATTAAAGGAGTAGTTCACCTCAAAATAAGTCCCCACTAAAGTAATGTTTGTGAAAAAAGTGAGAAAAATAAGTGATTCATAATGACTGAAGAGTGATGCACTTTTATGTCTTGAGCAAAAATTGGAATTGTCATTATCAAATATTCATAATAACAATTTTGCTTGTCATTATGACAATTTTGCTCGTCACACAAGCTTGAGGATGTTTTCCAATCAAACGAGATAAACTCAAATGGCCTATTTGTACCGTAGACTTTGTCTGAACACAAAACACAACTTTGTTGTTACACAGGTCAACTTTGTTGACCTATGTAAATATTTAGCATTCACACAACAAATAAAACCTTGCTCCCTCAAAGTCCTAGATCATAAAGTTATATTCCAGGTATGTATTATTGTCCTAACCACAGCCTTCAGTTGACCGTTTAAACAGCAAGCAGTGACGTGGGACGGCTTACAGGTGACCCAGATGTGAGCGATCACACATGCGCTCACACAAAACAAATACAAACAGCTCTAGTGACCTCACAGCTGGACAGATGAAGCTCAGACATGGACAGCATGTGACAGCTGTAGCAAATGACTCATGTCATGCTGGTTTTTCATTTGCAAGGTCTCTATAATTTGTTATAACATTATATGAAGAAGATTTAAAGCAATGTCAGGGAATGCTGGGATTACTGCGAGTACATTAGGGAGTGTGCGAAAGTTTAAAACAGTTTTACTTGTTTATGTCAAGCACGTCAATATGACAACATTTTACACACATAGATCCTGTAAATAAGAGATTTAAAATGAATTACCCTGATGCGGATGAAGAACCTTCTTGGTTTTGATCCATTAAGGTGGACAACACGACATTGGCCTCCAGCATCATGTCTTCTACACTGAAAGCAACAGGCCTAAAAGAGGACAGAATCAGAAAACAGCTTTAATGCAACAGATATCAAATTAAATGCTGCAAGAACAGAATCATGCAGAATGGTTAATAGTTCTCAACTTAAAACGTTGATTTTTTGTGTAAAATTCTATTAGGTTTGTTTGTAGGTTTAAGTATTGTGGATTTTGAATCCTAGATTTTATGCATTTACTGTATTCCTGGATTGAAAATCAAATGCTTGCTTACTGTCCGGCAACACCAAACTGCCCAGACACTGGTAGACCATGCGACTCTGCGAAGTTCAAAAACCCCTGGAAACAATGACATAAACAGTCATAGAATAATGCATGGTTATGAGCGCCGACCAGAGGAAGCCCCGCAGAATTACTAGAGATGAAAACAGCCTGGTAAAGCTTTTATGCACAAGGGACACGCTGATCTGTACAGATGTATCTGACACTGTCTTTAGACTCTCAGAGAAGGTCAGTCATGTGTGTTCAGACCGCAGTGTGCCACACGGAGCTGTAACTCATTGTGACAGGTTAGCTGGTCGCTGT
>CM017904.1:20968157-21008157 GCA_008369825.1 Triplophysa tibetana | reverse complement strand
ACCTTCAGATGTCCTGTCTGAGCAGTTTTATTCCAGTGCTTCAGTGTCCTCAAAGAAGAATGAAGATGTGTCTCTTAAGCACTGTGTGTGTTACGGTTTGGGCAATTTTGCCTCCTGCATATCTGCCCGATACCAGCTTGCAATGTTGTTACTGCTTTTGGAGACACTCCAGGTGAGCAAACAAACACACTGTGCTTACATGACAATGCTTATCATACAATACATGTTTTCTTCCTCTATCAGATTCCAGTTGGAAGTTGTTGTGTCTATGACCCTGCGTTTTCTGTGTCGGAGTGCAACGCTCTCAGAGAGCTCGGCTTCGATGTGTCAGCTGAAAATGAGGTAGAAAATCATACATGCGCTGCGGTAAACAGATTGGTTTCACTGGAATTTCGTCATTTCTTTCAAATGGTCTCTGTTCACTCACTAGGAGGGGAAGCGAGCGGTGTCTCAACCTACCCTGTTCTACCTGATGCATTGTGGGAAAGCTCTGTACAACAACCTGTTGTGGAAAAACTGGTCGCCTCAGACTTTGCCAAAGATTGTTATTATAGGCAACAGTTTTCATGGCATTCAAGAGAGGTAATTTTGGCGTTACATCTCATTGAAATAAAGCCACAGTACCACGGTGCAAAATAAAGGAGCTGATTTTTTCATTCGCTTAGGATGTTACAGAGAGAATTTGAAAGAGATTACAGCTTCTTATCAAACGTATCCTTTATCATTATCTTACACCTTTGAAATGTACCATTTTTCAGTCACTATGTGTTTTAGACAGTAGATGCACATTAGATTCCTGTAGGTTTTTTCTTGAGACCCTTGACTCCGCTATCTCAAGGTAATCCGTGTATGTGAGGAGACGTCTCTGCCCTGCTCACAGCGCTTTCTGGATGTGTTTAATGACACAGCGCTCGTTCAGTTCCCTCCAGGGAATCTGAACAGACTAGCAGACTGTACGTGGACTGAGACTTCAGAGCCGCTGTACCAACACTGCAAAGATCTGGAGATCATCCTGAGAGACAAACACTGCTGAGGAATATTAACAAACATGAAACACGATGGTGTACATGTTTCATTACATTTGTATACTTTATAATCCGTTTGAGAAAATAATGTTAATTTCACATTTTTTTTTACATGTAAATAATTTTTTTTGAAATAAAATGCTCAATGTCTGTGCATCCCTTTTTTAAAGAAGAAATACATTTGATCTATGTCCTTTTGTTTTTTCACTGATGTGACTTAAGCTGTCTAGACGGGAGAAATTATTAACAAACAGATTGGCCGGTTCTTACTTGAAAAATTAGGCTTGTTGGCTCTTGACAAAATGTCACATTGGAACAATGCATTTGCTCAATAAATATAAATGCACAAGATTCGAAAACTGTGAAAAATAACATTTTTGTTTGAAGTTGTCCAACAAAGATTCACTCAAAGACACTCGATGTCTAGTGAAGACGTTTTATTAAATTCAAAACAGTCAGAAAATATACTCGAAGAAAAAATGTTCACTGCACACTTTTGTTAGTTGTTAAAATACTAAATTTAGATCTTTTAATGTCTTTCATTTCATTCAAATACTAAAATCTCACAGAACATCTCACTCTGTTTCAATCTGTTTCTTCACTTCACCTGAGCCTTCGCTCACATCACACTCGTTTCCATTAACCACGGCTGACATCATAATATTTTTCAATTTTGATTGGCTCTCAGTCGAGACACCATTGGTGATGTCTGATTGGCATTCCTCTACTCCGTTGTTTGTCGGACCATCTCCGTTATGCTGATGGGTGTCGATCTCTCCGTTGACTTTGACTTGGTCAGATTTCTTTACAGCATCAGTCTCCCCACGTTCACATTCTGTATTTTCTTCGGTGGCCTCTTGCGCATGTTCCCCATTGGTCTTCTCATCCCCAGTCGCCTCTCCCTCATTGGCCGGCACCCCTGAAGCTTCTTTCTCATTGGTCGACTGTGATTTCGCCTTTTCAGCCTCTTCTGCTGCTTTTCTCTCTTTAAGCTTTTCTTTGAACTCCATTATCCTTGTGCTTTAAATAAAAGCAATGAAGGTCATTTATTCCGTTTTGTTTGCATTAACTAATAAACAGAACGGGAACCTTACAAATCCCCAAAACTCTTCCAGTTTAATTCATTAGATGTAATAGTTATTTTATATACTACTGTATTTGTTTTCGTAATACAAACGCAATTTTTGGGGGGATGTAATGTGACCTGGACGTGTGTCTGTGACATTCATCTTACCTGTATGACGTCTTGAGTATGCCATTGACCAGAGCGAGCTGTTCCAGTGTGGTCTCCAGAGACGGAGTCAAACTCTGTGGTTGAGCAGAAAAAAAGACCGTTTTTAAACTAAATGGAAGGCACGCCTTGGTTCTTTTAAACAATGTTTTAAAACTGAGCTTACCTCAGGCAGTGCATCACAAAGCTCCACGCCCCCCTGACGAATGGACCGCTCCACGCGCACAGCCTGCTGGGTAATGTTCTTCAGGAACTCTGAACTGCATTTAGTTTGGGGATGATCTTCACCCCACTGTTGATAAACACACAAGCAGGCTCAGAACACATTCCACTTTTGGCTCGAATCTCTAACGTCTCACATGAACACAAACGCTCACCTTATTCTGGAAGATGCTGTGAGCCTGTTTCTCAAGGTTCATTCCTCCTCTGTAGTCACCAGACACACAGAGTCTCTGTGCCAGCAGATGGAGACTGCAAGACATAAGAAATAAAAAATGGCATCTCTCAAATCAATATTTCACATGTATTTAGGCAGAAATACGAGTTAATGTACATTCACATAATAAATCTCTGAGAGGTGATACAAGAGCTCGTCCTGTCTGGGTTTATTTTGCGGTAATGTCATCATAAGTTTATATCTCTACACTATTGCTCATTTTTTCTTTTCGACTTTCATCTTAACCCCCTTTAAGAACATCAGAACGTCTTACATGAGAGCTGCGGTAAGGTCCATGTCTCCTCTGAATGAGTTGGTGATTTTCAGTGCACTCTGGAGGTATTGTAGCGACTGCTCACCCTGAAGAATCAATCCAAGAGACGCCTGCGAGACACGATTACAGTAGAGTTTAGGATCCAAACATGAAATCATTTATTGTAGATAACAAAAAACACTTGATTATTGTGTAGGCGCTATGCACCCTGCTGAAAGAGAAACCTTGAACAAGCTCAAGATGGTTTAAACTGATTCCCAAACCCATAAACCAAACTTGATCAGGTTGGGAAACCGGAGGTCTAAGATGTTCTTTACAGCAAAACACTGCAAAAAATGACTTTCTTGCTTAGTATCTTTGTCTTGTTTTCGAGTAAAAATGTCTGGAAATTCTTGAATCAAGATGCATTTTCTTGATGAGCAAAATTGCATCAGAAAATGATTCTTGTTTTAAGACAAAAAATATGAAATTTTTGTGAATATTTGCTTAGAACAAGCAAATAATCTGCCAATGGGATAAGAAGAATAATCTTGAATTAAGGTTTACCTTTTTCTTAGTCACTAAATTCAAGATTATTATTAGTACTTATCATTATATTTACGTACAAATTCACTGAAATGTAATATTTTTGTTCTAAAAACAATTCTTATTTTCTTGGGTCGTTTTGCTGATCAAGAAAATGAATCTTTTTTCAAGAATTTTCAACATTTGTACAGGAAAACAAGACAAACTAAGTAAGAAAGTAAAGGCACTAAGGACTAAGTTTGAAGTAAAGGCACTCCAAAAAATATTGAAATGAATCAATGGAAGCGAATAATGCTCCAAACAAATGATTTTATAACTTGCATCAATGACTGCGGTGTAAGGATGATCTCCGCCGTGAACCGTCAACAGAAGAACTTTGGCACGATACAGACAGCGCTGAGCGAGAGCCGTTTCACCTCCGGCGAACAGATACACGGCCAACAGCACCTGACACAAGAGACATGACATGGCATCACATCCTGCTGATGTTAAGAAACACATGTGTTATTCTGTAAGAACTTCACTCACGTATTGCTGAATGGTGTTGGGATGATCGAATCCTAGAACCCTTTCACTGATGACCACGACCCTCAGCTGCACGCTACGAGCCTACGAAAGGAGAGAGGGAGAGAAAATAATGCTAAATGGTCAAATATACACATCTAGACTAGTGCAGTGCACTTATGCACTAAGACTAGTGCAGTGCATTTTATGGAAAATGAATGCGATTAGAAATTGTACGCACCTGCCCCAGACATAAGTAGGTCATGACTGGTGACAAATATGATGCTGGCGACAACTTACTGCATCATATAAAACTTACAGAATAATGTCAGAAAGAACCTCCAATTAAAGGTATCGGTGTAAAAATGACCCTAAATGAACTTTTGTCTCACATTTATTTAATTACTCAATCACACAGGCGCAATATCATTGTAATGCTATTTTTGTCATGTCATGTTGATTTTATACAACACTTAATTAAATAAGAAATTCATTTTAAGATACATTTTATTTTGAAGTAGTAACAAACATCGGCACACCAGAGCTCCAAAATATATATATAAAAAATAATTTTAATACTTTTAAATTATAAAGTATTTTTTATATATTTTTTTGCAGCTCTGGTGTGCCGACTTTTCTTACAACTTCGATTTACTCTCTTGGTCGAGCACCCTTTTGAGATTGATGTGCGTGTTTTTGTCCTCTCTTGGATATATTTTGAAGGCAAAAATGTTTTCCTTATTTTTCAGCGAAAATTAAAAAAATAATAATAATATATATATAAATATATATATATAATATAAAGTGTAAAGAAAAGTGTTGCGCGTTTCTGAGGAACACACAAGCCTTGTTTCATTTAAATTAAAACGTTTCTTAAGCAAATAAAAAAAATCAGCTTATTTACATTTATTAACCCTTATTTCGTTTCAAACTTGAATTACTATTTATTTGGGGAAACGGAAGACATTTCTTAAGAATGTTAGTAACCAAACTCTTTTGGTCTTTAATAATAATAATTCAGCTTCTGAAAAAAACTAAATTATGTCCGTTTTAGCTTTTGAACATCTGAAGCTACTTTCTGTATTATCCTATTATGGCTTTAAATTATATGTTGGCCCCAAATTTGACGTGTGAATAACTTGCGATTAATTAATCGCAACATCATTTAATTAATTAGATTAAAAAAAAGTATCGCTTTTCAGCCCTCATTTAGACATAATTTATATGTAACAGTCATAGTTTTAGGTGTGTAAGAACAGAACGGTTTACTTAAACGTTTACATTTGTGCGCTTTTATACTTTCATTTGCTTACATCACAATGCTCATTAACTTGCAAACCATCGGTTACCTAAGAGGTTATTTTATATAACAATTCCATCCTTCATGTCGCTGACTCATTGAACAGCAAAGACGAGTTCACGCACCTCAGCGGGACGGCCCTGTAAGTACGCCACTTTTGCCAGGAGACTCTGACAGTGACAGGCCTCAGGGTGCAGATCATCACACACACGACCAAACAGATATGAAGCTTCTTTAAGTTTCTCGTACGCCTGCTCCAGTAACCCTGCAGGAAGAAATGATGCTGTCAAGAGATGTGATCCCTACAATGTGAATGAACTTCATGAACTTCCACGAGTACCTTTTTGAAGGCTGTTCTGTGCTGCCTGGAACTTCTTGGTGGCATCCGCGGTCGTCATCGTTACGTGCTTGATGACGGGGAGGAGGTTGAGCACGTCGTCGGAGGAGATGGGTGGCTTGTTACGGTTGTCGAACGTGTACTCTTTGAGACGGAGCTGTGGGACAAATTTGAGGTTCTTTACAAGTTCTCGGAAAATATCGCAATTTCCACAAAAGTTAAAATCGACCAATCAGAATCAAGTATTTATTTTATAAAAAATATTTAGAGTTAAATACAAAACTTTCACTTGACACTTCACAGGGATGAGTCTGAATTATTATTTGCAATATTAAACAGCATGCTGTATATACAAATGTTTTTTTTAGCTTATTATTCAAAAAAACTAAATATGAAAAGAATTTGTAATAAAATAACTAAGAATATTTAAGCGAACATAATTGTAGATAAAGATCACCTGAATGCCAGCCTTCAAGCACATCTCCCTCAACAAGGATATCTTCTGCAATCCGTAGTGCTCGACTAGATGGTCCACATTTGACCTGCGACAAAACGTTACACTATGATTCTACAACACAAAAGTATGAGACGGTTGAAAAGGTGTCTCTCTTCTCTCACCCTAGTCCATCTTTATGTCTGTATGTTTCTTGAGCATCCTGACATATGAGACTCCACAGTTCGTTGCCGCTCAGCGCACTCCAAGAGGTGCTATCCGTTGCCCCTCCCCCTCCACGGCCACGCCTCCTGGAGCGCTTCTTGGACTCCTCCCCATTTGATGTCGAACTGAAGTTAGGCACCAATAAGCAACAGAGGAAATGACTCACGGCTGCAGACAAGTTTGACGTCTCCACCCCCTAAAACACGACGAAAGAAATACAGTCACTTTTATTTACTCAACTACATTTACATTTTTGTAAAGTAAAAAATATATATATTCATTTTAAAGGTCCAGTGTAATTTTTTGGAAGATCTAATGACAGAAATGCAATATAACGTACATAACAATGTCTTCAGAGGTCCTTACATAATGAAGCATTATGTTTTTATCATCTTAGAATAAGCGATTTCTATCTACATACACCGCGGGTCCCCTTACATGGAATTCTCCATGTTGTTTCTACAGTAGCCCTAAAGGGACAAACTGCTCTACAGAGCGCGTTTCATAAACATGTTATCTCCTTCAGCGAAGAAGCGAAACCGTGATGACATCTTGGTTCTGTGTCAGCCACCGTAGTTTTTCGAAAGAGAGGGGTGGAGTGTGCCGTTGGTTGCAATTCACAACCTCACCACCAGATGCCGCTAAATTTCATACACTGGACCTTTTAAATAAATAAAATGTAAATACCTGAATGTAGCCATTGAATAACCTTTGTGCACTGCGTACTACAATCTCTGTGAAGACCAACCTCTGTAGGGAATATGGCAAGACATGAAAAGAGCATTAAAAATACTGAATTGTACTAAAATATTTACTATAGTTAAATGTGGTTACTCCCACTCCCACTCCCGTATTTACCACAGCTTATCAGTTAGCACTAGATTTTACAATACTATGGTATACTATAGTAAAATTACTATAATATACTACAGTACACAACAGATTTACTCTTTTTCATGTAAATAAAGTGTCATCTCAATCGTGTATATTTTGTGTGATCTTACCGTGATGTGTCTCAGTTGATCCTTGAGATCTGATTGGCTGATGGTCAATATCACTTGTCCGAGATATCGCAGGTTTATTCCTTTCTGATGGAGGGCTTGTCGTAAAGTTGCACCGTCCATGGGAGCGTCAGGGCCTTGAATACAATCGTTCATCTGAAAACACATACGCTGCCACTTTAACATGCCGTTCGTCACTCACAGGTAAGAACATACACACATTCACCAACACACAACACTCACAAACGCAGGAATCTGCTCATTGAAGATAAAAGACGCGGCCTCCTTCAGTAATCTCTTCTGGAGCGCCACCGTTTCAAGCTCTGAATCCGGAAACTTCACACCTACGCGAATCGAGAAAAAGTCAAAAATACTGCACGTATCCATCATAAATAAAGAATTGCCTTGTGCTTTTGGGCTGTGTTATTAATCGTCAACACATGTGAAAGTGTTTTTGAGGGAGAGTTTTTCTTCAGCTGACCTGGTGAGAAGACATTAGGGTTGAAACGCATCTCGAAGATGATGTCGCTGACGGATCCCACATCTTTGCACGCGCCTCGTACCGCGTCTATGCTGCGAGTGTCACCTGAACACACGAATACACACATGCCGTTACGTCTGTAACAATTCACAAAGCGACCAAAACAGAACGGACAGTTTGAGCATCTTACAGGCATTCATGCACTCCTCAACTCCTCCAGTCTCCTCCATGCGAGCTTTCACGCACGCCGAGAACTGATCGTGTCTAAAATATGAAAGAAAACCCACGTTGTGATTAGAAAGATTTTCAACTTTGATTTTAGATTTAAAGGGGGAAGTGCGTACGTTTCTTCGATGTTTAAAAACAAACGCAGACTCACTTGTGTTGGATGAAGGCTTTCACCAGCTCCGGTCGTAAACGACACAAAGCGTGAGGGTACCGCCTCGGAAATCCATCACCACCCGCCGCCTCCTGCTCCGTTTCTACTCCCTCACTGTCCTCCACCAAAAAGTTGGTATCAGCAGGCATGGTCCGGTACACATCCAGCAGGTAATACCGACCATCGGCCCCCAGAATTCCCTGGGCATCCACAGAAGTGAAGAGAGGCAGCTGATGCCCGGTGGTTCCCAGGACCGCGTGTCTTTGCAGAGCGAGAGCCTTTGCCGAATGAGCCAGTAGTTCTAGGAGTTTCCTTCTCGCTGGATTTTCCAGAGGACCCACGTTGAATCCGTACAACTGCCCGTTTGGAACTTCATCCTGCTCGGGGCCCTGGAGGCCGGGTGCCAGGGCCTGCGCGGACAGCCGGACGCCGCGGTAGTCGGCCAGCGCTGTGGGGATGGTGTGCAGGTTTTGGAGGTCTCCTTCTAGGTCGCTGTAACCCTGAACCCCTCGCAGTTCCAGACGCTGAGCGGCCCTGTGACCTCGCTCTCCGCCCAGCCACTCCTCACCGTGAGCCGGCACGCTCATGAACACGCCGCCCCATAAGAAAGCGGCTTCTTCGCGGGAATCGTTGAGCGGGTCGACCAAACCGTCAATGACTTTCTCGGCAGCCTGAGTAGCGGCGCTCACGAAAGCAGAGTTGACCTGCAGGGACACAAGACGGGATGTCAAAAGACGTCTCTGCGTTCAGACAATGTCAGCAATAAAGAAATGCTTTAAAAGAATAGTTAAGTATATGTGTGCAAGTGTTCTGACCTGTAGTAAAGCTCTGTCTCTCTGAAGTCTCTCCTCTAAACTTCTTTGTGGAAGATCTCTGGCTGCTTGGATCTCTTTGTTCCAGTCTGGGGCCTAAAACACACCACAGACATTTCATACGGTCATTTGGTTTACGTACATTTACATTTACGCTTTTGTCAGACGCTTTTATCCAAAGTGACTTATAAATGGAGCATAAAAAGGGAAGCAATCCGTGCAACAAAAGTACAGCGATGCGTAAGTGCCATAGAACTGGCCTCGGTTTGCCTAACACAAGTCCACAAAGCTAAGTAAATAAAAACATATTTTGTTCATCAAAACAAAGATGTTTATAAAGATTTTGGGCAGTCCATCTGTGCCCCCAATACAATCGACTATTGTCAATGTTGGTTTATTAAGACGGACCATTTAAACTTAACAGACCCAATTCTGTTATGTTTATGTTGTGTTTAGGATGTAGGAATGTAATAAAAATAAAAACACACGACCCTTGCATTAAGTCAAGTCAAGTGTATTATGATTGTAAAAACATTTGATTATTTCATAGCTTCCAATTTGAGGTGAACTGTCCCTTCAAATTATGAGCACAGACCAATCCAAACCATAATGCAGTAACTTCACACATTTTGACACAAACCACAGAAAAAATACTGAAAAAGCTGTAATTTAATGGGCTCTTGCGGGCCCCCTAGTGGGGGCGAGGCCCTAAGCAGCCCCTTATTTGGCCTATATGTTGGGCCGGCTCTGGGTTTGGAACAACTAGAGCGTAGGTGGCTTTTGACAGAATTTTTGGGTGAACTGTTCCTTTAAGGATTTCACTTCTGTACCTTCTCTGGAATATGATTTTTATAATGATCATATAATGATGTGAAAGTGAGGGCAGGTGTGCACAGTACCTGTGAGTTAAGCTCCTGATCCAAACCCAGCCGGCCGCTGAAACTGGACTTATGTGAATGAATCGAAGAGATGCCCAACCAGCTGAGTGTGCGGTCCGGAGTGGACAGGGTCTCCTCTGCCGGAAGCGACGGTCTGTACGGACACACACACACTTACTAAAGCGATCTAAATAACACAACAGGTCTGAAGACGTGTGCGTCTGAGCATCACCTGTGTTTCAGTGCACTGAGGTTGTGTTTAAACTGTGGGCTGAGGTGAGACAGCAGATCGGTCAGACAGTGACACACTGGAGTGGATGAAGCGGGACGAGGGTCAAACACGTCAAGAGTCGATCTGAAACACCAATCACTCAACTATTAAAGCAAAAATAACAGTATTAGTTTGGTGAAATGCTATTCTTTTACGGCTTACCTGTTGACATAAAATCCACGCGGACAGGAAGTGATGTCACACTGTTTGCCCTCCAGCGTGTGAACACTGATGTACATAAAGTCGCCTTGCAGTTTTCTAAACCCAGGGGGCGGGTTCCAACAGCTGAGTGACAGGTCTAACAGGTAACTGGGATGCTGGAAAATAATTGTTTTATTGATATTTATTGTTATCTGAAACAATCACAAATAAGAGCAATATCGTATCAAAATCAAAGATCAATGAAAAGTATTTTAAAATGGGATTTATTACATTTGTAATGTATTTGTGTGTGTGTTTTACAAACTTCGATGTGTGTGTTGTTAGGCAGCAGGGTTGTCAAAGGGGGAAGTTCCGAAGCTCCTGGTTGGATGTAGGCAGGTGGAGGCGGGGCTTCGGCCGACTGCTCTGCTTTACTATTGGCTCGTCTGTTTTTGGATGAGTGGGGAGTGGGAGGGGCTTCTAATACACACAAAAACACATTTATAGTCATAAGCGTTAACATAAATCAATAAACATACAAAATATATTTAAAAAAAATAGTTTCGTACCAGGTGTCTGGGTGAGCGTGTTAATCACACTGGGCGATCGGCCCTCCATCAAGGAGTCTTGGGGTCCGGCGGCTCTAAGCATCTCTTGCACACGTGCCAGGTGAGCCTGTGCTGATCGGTGCGAGTACGGCTCTGTAACCCACACGCAAGGGTCAAAGGTCAGACGATAACAATAACGAGCTGTTCACATTATAGCGGTAAATGTAACAATAACTATAAAAAACTAACGTTTTATAAATCGTTCTTAATTCAGGAGAATTCTTGGGTTCACAACATAACTATAACGATACAGAGAGCGATATCGTTGGGATCATTCTCAGAACGATTTTTTCCAGCTGATGAACGATAAAGACTGTTTCTGTTTGACTATTGGTGATCGCAGCGCAGGTTTTATATCTGAAACAAAGACTATAGTGGTCGGGAAGCGGTGTGTTTATGACGGGATATTACACTGTATATTTAACGACTCTAAGCAAGCTAGCAAAATATTTGCTTTAACACCCTGGACACGAGCGCCACTTCAGACTTCAGAGAGAGCATCCTCTGCTGTCATATTTTGGAGAGAAGAATGACAACGAAAGCATCTCGCGCCACATGACCCCTTTAAGATGTGAAATCAGATCACTTTCTCTCGAGCACCACCCACTCCGCCTCTCTTCTTCTCACAGCGTTCATGCACGTTTTAGTTGCATTTTTCAATACGACAGTGAGGTAGACTGTAGCTCAAAAGGCGGTGTTTCATGACCCTTTAACACTCCATGAATGTGAATGTGTGTTATCTGGGAGGGTGTTAAAGTGTCCAGTGATTAATGTGGTAATTCAGTGGAGATTTATGTTCCCACACTGTTCCCGATGAGTCCTCAGTGACTCACTTGGCTTTACATTTGACATCGAACAACCCAGTGAATCAGAAAGTTGCAAAACCAGTCTGACAAAACCCCTAATGATTTGAAGAGACCAAACTAAACTGGTAAACATTTTTTATGAATTTCTTAGTTGGATTTCTAGCCTAGTAATGGATTGGAGGAACATATCAGCCTCCAACTTTCCCTACAAAAATGATGGTTTTGGCGTTGTAAATGTGTAGGTTTTTTATCATTTCACGTTTGATTAGCATTTGTATCAGATTAAGGTGGCTTTGGACAGTGTTAGCTGGTCTACGGGTTGAACCAGATCCCAACAGCTGCAAGTTGTGTTAGTCAACACAGATTCTCCAACACAAGTGCAGCCGTTGCACATGTTTACTTGCGAGGTCTTGAGTTTACCTTCCACTAGACGGAGAGTGACTCCAGCTTTGAATCCTTTGACGTCCCGGAGCTCTGCCAGGAGGTCAAGGGTCACGCCTGAAAGGGCCAGAGTGAGGGACGTGCGCGGTGTTACCTCCTCTCTGCCAAGCAAGCTCATAATGGTGTCCTGGACCAGCCAGAATCCATTCACCTGAACAGAGAAGACTCAAAACATCAGAGAAGTATCTGCATACTCAAACATGGATAATGTGGGAGCTCATCTCTCGATGACACGATTTGCATCCTTTGATGATCTTTTAATATTTGATCAGATAACTGAAAGCATTTGCATACGCAAGCGACGTGAACTTAACTGAATTTGAGCGGCAGATAGATCTGAACACCTAATGTGTCAATAACATCAGGGCAATTTTTTAAAACGTGAATTAAATGAATAGTTCACCCCGAAATGTCATTTTTAACCTGTGTGACTTTCTTCTGCAAAACACAGAAAAAGATATTTTGAAGAATGTCGACAACACTGAACCCCATTCACTTTCAATTTATTGTACAAAAACCCCTCGGACATTTCTCTAAATATCTTCTTTTGTATTCCACGGAAGCAAAACAAGAGTGTGAATGAAATCAAAGAATAATAATTTTTGGGTGAATTATCATTTAAAGGTGACAAATACTGTTGATGCAATGAATAAAATATACTTTAAAAGAAAAAAGCAGCTTTATATCTCATACTATTTTAAGTGCTTTTAGAGAAATTAGAGTGTCTGAAGCAAAAGCACAATGGTGAAAGTTGAATGGTTAACTTCTGTTTTGTATTGGTTTGACCTTACAACCTTCAGTCCTGATCTTTCACGACCCCTCTTGCTCGGAGTCAAGAGTATTCTGTTTTTAAAGCTCACCTGCAGCTCAAAAGCGTCGACACCTGCTCCCTGAATCTTCACAGGAAATGATCCGTCATCGTCACATTTACTTCCAGAAACATCTGCAGAGTGAAGGATGTTTAGTCTCACCGGATTCTTCATTTCATGCCCAAAAATGTGCTTTAGGGTAAAACTGTGTTACATAACAAGAGTTTGGAAATAGCTGTTCAAATGTCACTGAAATTGAAAAATAGAAATCCCAAAATCCACTAATGGAATATTGTCCAAAAGTGAAAAAAAAGTTTGCATATTTTCCCATTTTGAATCAAAATCCATCATTAGAAGCTACATTTACACTTAGTCATTTAGCAGACGCTTTTGTCCAAAGCAACTTACAAATGAGGTGAACAATTGGAAACAACATTAGGGGACAACAAAAAGCATAAGTGCAATAAAACTGGTCTCATATAGCCCACCACAGTATACAAAGATAATTTTTTAAAAGTAGAAAAGAGATAAAAGTCAGAACTGATCGGTCACATGCTGGCGGAAATTATTTTAAAGTCCCTTTGAACGGGACGTTGCGTTCGTTTTTACTTCCATATTTTCCAAGAAAAATGGAATCTAGAATGAGGAAAAATAGTGGCCGTGGCTTTTGTCTTTCTCTGCGATTTGATTGGATGTAGAAAACAGCTGTTCCGTTTTTAAATGGGTCTGGGAGGCGACTGACACTTGAAGGGGAGGAGTTAAAGATGCGTCGCCCAAGCCCTCATTTAAGATGGATAGTCACTAGAGGATGTAACAGCATTTTCAGATTTTAACTGAAGATTATGAAACACACACGATTTGAAAAAGAATTTACAATCAACACTGGAATATTTCATAAAAAAATATGCCTTGTTATTTGTAATTTCACTGGGACTTTAACGGAGCAAACAAAAAGTTTTAGAATGACTTTAGAATTGGTTTTCCTCTTTTTGTGAAAATGACCTCGAATGATCAGCAGGATCTGAGAACCTTCCAAAAGATGAACCGAGAAAGAACATTTGTTAGTGTTTCACTTCGAAGCAAGGTTTTGTTTGCTTATTTTAATCTTAGATTGTACATTTTTATAATTTAAAGTTGTCGATTGATGCGCAGACAGTACAAATAAAATACAAATATTCGTTTATATTTGTATTAAATAACATGAACGAAGATGAATAAATGCCATAAAGATATATTCCTCATTAAATGCATTAAAGTCCCAGTAAAAGAAAAATCACGATAGAATAAAATATTTCAGCGTTGTTTGTAAATAGTTTATCAATGTGGGTCATTCTCTTTTTAAAAATCGTGTGCAAACATAATCTTCAGTTAAAATCTGAAAATGCACGCCATCCTGTTGTGACTATCCATCTTAAAGGACGGCTTGGGCGGAGCATCCGTTAACTCCTCCCCTTCAAGTGTCCCCATTCAAATTTCAAAATGCAACAGCTTTTTTTTTTAATAGATTTTTTTTGTCCATTTTGCCTTTATTAGTGTAGTTTTATTTTAGAGGACAGGAAGCGAAGTGGATGAGAGAGGGGATGGGATCGGAAAAGATCCACGAGCCGGGATTCGATCTCGGGTGGTCCAGAGTGCAACAGCGCCACCTGTCGGAGCACTAACCACTAGTCTGTCGGCTCCGACACATCGGCTGTTTTTATACATCCAATCAGATCGCAGAGAAAGACGAAAGCCACGCCCACTATTTTTCCAATTCAAAATTCCATTTCATTCTGAAATCCATCAAAATACGAATGTAATAACGATCACAACTTCCGGTTCAAAGGGACTTTAAATAATGTAATGAATGAGATCTTATTGAAAAGCGTTACCAACGTCCCACATAAAAAATGAAGTATAATTTAGTATTTGGGTAAAGTAAAGTGTGGTAAACTGTAGTATGAGCTTATTAAAGTATAGCAATTAATACACCGTGTTTTTAATATTTTTGAATATTTTTGAACTTTTAAGGAATTTTACCGCACTTTACTATAGTAAACACGGAGGAATACTGAAGGATTTAACTTTAATTTAATTTAAGGAGCGATGTAGAAATCATGCATTTTTCAATATTTCTCTTTACCTTTATATCATCACTTCTCATTTTCAAAATGTTTTAAGGTTTGTGTGCCATCTCTAATCTAACAGCAAGACTCGGCTTGATACAGTACGTGCTTGTCCAGACACACTTCTGAATTCCCCGGGGTAGTAAATGAAGATACCACACACAGAATAAATGACTATTACTAACAGAACACACCCCTGTGATAACACAGCGTTCATTAACTGTTTCTCTGAGAACCTGCTGGATTATTGGGATGATAAAACTCATATATGAGCTGTTCTTGAACTGAAGAACATCAAACAGACTCTGAGAGAACCGCCTTCGCCCACTGGCATCAAGAGGTCCATTGTTTTTCAGTCACGTGTGCTTTATAGTTCACACTAGATGCAGTGGGTAAAACCCTCCGTAAATCATCATATCAACTTTTTTATTGTAAATCCGTAAAAAGTGGATTTAAGTAATGTTTCAAACGGAGCTAATGCAGCACATGTTTACCGGAGGACAAAAATAGTTCACAAACAGCAACAAACACGTGATAAGAAACAAAAGAATTTGATGAATGGTGGATTCAGTTCTGCAGACATCTGACGATCTGATTGTTAGTGGGATAATAAATTCAATTGATTGAAAGATAACTCAAAGACTTTGTTTATCCAAAGTGCATAGCAATAAAGCTATGACAGTGACGATACATCTCTGGGTTAATAGTGTAAAAGAAAAATGTGTCATTTTCAAAATCCTACATATCCTTAAATGTTTTTAGACCAATAAAAGTGATGTGATGTCAGCTCCAGTCAAATAGTTTTTACCACGTAAAAATCCCTGGTTTATAAAGATGACCTGTGGTGACCTCTGTGCCGAACGAAAGCACATAAAAAAATCCCTGAAGAGTGTCGTGAGAAAAATCACAGACGCGAATTCTTCAAGATCTCAATCATTTTTCTAATATAACAATGAGATGAAATAAACAAATGGAAAGTCTCATCTGCGGCTCGGGAATTTCTGAAATCTCACATCGGAGTTTGAGAAGAGATGTCAATAGTGTCCCAAACTGAGCTCAGACTCGTCTCGTCTGCAATCTGAAGTCAAGATTATTGAAGATTATTTGGCCTCGACAATCTACATTAACTTTACACCCGCTTCATGTATTTCATATTTTTTTATCTCGTTCCAGCAATCTTAAGACAAACATCTGAGACTATGTTGATGCTTCAATGAAACAATGAGAGCTCCGTCATTTGTGACAGGCTGGAATGATGGCGACATGCATTCGCCCAAAGAGTACCGCGCTCCTAATGAAAGACAGGAATGTCCCGGAGTGTGCTGAACTGGACCGCTGCCATGACAGCAGAGGATGAGTGGAAACAGTCACGTCTTTCACACATGTGTGTTTGTACGCATGACACAGGTGAATCCGTCATGGTGGGGTGAGAAAAGCAGGTCAAAGGAGAACTTTGGTGTTTGTTTTGCAACGTTTACAGCGATTTTGACACTATGCTGAAAAAAACTGCATATGCTGGTCTGGTTTGGTTTTGATGCTGGTTTGTGCTGGTTTAAGCTGGACAAACCATCATCAAAACACAACTTACACAGCATATGCTGTTTTATGTCAACAGGGTAGGACGCTCGGTCAGCTCCACGCGCCTGCTGCTCAGAAGAATCATGACTGTTTTGAAAAAGCTGATCTTGACTTTAATGCAACATTATTTGTATTTTATATTCGTTTCTCTTCACATATGCGTATGACAACAGACAACTTTACCAAAACTTGACTAAAACGAGCTTCATTCAAAGCACAAAACATCAAGAAAAAGTTTCAGAGAGAGAGAATGAGAGAGAGAGAGAGAGAGAGAGAGGGAGGAGGGGGAAATGAACCAGAAGGTGCCACACTTACCCACAGATCTCTTCTCTCCGTTTCCTTTCTTTGGCGTGTCCCTCATGTTTGCTTTTCCTTGGTCTGCTTTTCTCTCTCGGTTGTATTGGATTGTAACACTCGTCCTGTTTTGTGCCGTGCACACGGAGGGCTGTCAGGTGTGACTGACTCACACTTCTTTTCACTTTCTCATTCCCTCGCTCGGCCACTCCTTCTCCACAGACTGCTGGAAGTCCTCCCCCCCTCTCTCTCTCTCTCTCTCTCTGGGCGTGACGGTCACTCCATTTTGAGAGAGATCAGTAGGAACTCCCCTCCCCCTCTGACTTCCCTTAGGGCAGGGAGGGAATCCTCAAACCCTACACACACACGTACACACCTTTAAAGCACACACACACACACACACTCACACACGTACACACCTTTAAAGCACACACACACACACACACACACACACACGTACACACCTTTGAAGCGCACATACACACACAATTAAACCTGATAAAAAAATACTTTGATAAACTGCTTTATCACGATTTGCATTATTGTTATAATTTGAAAAGTATATAAATTATGAGAATTTGGGGAGGAATGATTTTAGTCTAAATATAGCATTAACTATAGTAAACTTTGGTAAAATTCGTAGATGCTTTACGTTTTTTCTCATTTTTTCCTCCCATGCCAACTTGAATTTTTTCAATGACAAATAATAAAACTAAAACGTTTTTTTCCTCCCACAAACTGTGGATTAACGCCGTTAAAAAACCTTTCAATAGTTTCAAAAAAATTCCTCACAGGGGTAATACAGCCCAATAGAAGTATGTTAATATAGCATTTTTGAACCTTATTATATTTATATACATTAAAGTATTTACTACAGCTTACAAATTCTTTATAGTAAATTCCACAGAATACCACTATAGGTACCTATATATTGCATAAGTGTAGCAATTCCTATACTATACTGTACATATATGATAAAACATAATACACTACGGTAGATTAAATTAAATAAAGTGTTTACTATAGAATAATATAGTATACATAACATACAGTTGAAAGAAAAAGTATGTGAACCCTTTGGGCTTACTTGGATTTCTTCATAAATTGGTCATAAAATGTGTTCTGATCTTCATCTAAGTCACAACAATAGAGAAACACAGTCTGCTTAAACTAATACCGCACAAACATTATATGTGTTCATGTTTTTATTGAACACAACATGTAAACATTCGTAGTGCAGGGTGGAAAAAGTATGTGAACCTTTGGGTTTAATAACTGGTTGACCCTCCTTTGGCAGCAATAACCTCAACCAAACGTTTCCTATAGTTGCAGATCAGACCTGCACAACGGTCAGGAGAAATTTTGGACCATTCCTCTTTACAAAAGTGTTTCAGTTCAGCAATATTCTTGGGATGTCTGGTGTGAATCGCTCTCTTGAGGTCATGCCACAGCATCTCAATAGGGTTGAGGTCAGGACTCTGACTGGGCCAATCCAGAAGGCGTATTATCTTCTGTTGAAGCCATTCTGTTGTTGATTTACTTCTATGCTTTGGGTCGTTGTCCTGTTGCATCGTCCATCCTCTGTTAAGCTTCAGTTGGCGGACAGATGGTCTTAAGTTTTCCTGCAAAATGTCTTGATAAACTTTGGAGTTCATTTTTCCATCGATGACAGTAATCCGTCCAGGGCCTGAGGCAGCAAAGCAGCCCCAAACCATGATGCCCCCTCCACCATATTTCACAGTTGGGATGAGGTTTTGATGTTGGTGTGCTGTGCCTTTTGTTCTCCACACATAGCGTTGTGTGTTCTTTCCAAACAACTCAATTTTGGTTTCATCTGTCCACAGAATGTTTTGCCAGTAGTGCTGTGGAACATCCAGGTGCTCTTTTGCAAACTTCAAACGTGCTGCAATGTTTTTTTTGGACAGCAGTGGCTTCCTCCGTGGTGTCCTCCCATGAAGTCCATTCTTGTTTAATGTTTTCCTTATTGTAGATTTGTCAACAAAAATGTTAGCATGTGCCAGAGATTTCTGTAAGTGTTTAGCTGACACTCTAGGATTCTTCTTCACCTCATTGAGCATTCTGCGCTGTGCTCTTGCAGTCATCTTTACAGGACGACCACGCCTAGGGAGTGTAGCAACAGTGCTGAACTTTCTCCATTTGTAGACAGTCTGTCTTACCGTGGACACATGGACATCATGGCTTTTAGATATACTTTTGCAGCCCTTTCCAGCTTTATGTAAGTCAACAATTCTTGATCGTAGGTCTTCGGAGAGCTCTTTTGTGCGAGGCATGGTTCACATCAGACAACGCTTCTTCAGAACAGCAAACTCAAAACTGGTGTGTGTTTTTTATTGGACAGGCCAGCTTTAATCAACACATCCAATCTCATCACATTGATTGGACCCCAGGTTGGCTGACTCCTGGCTCCAATGAGCTCTTGGAGAAGTCATTAGCCTAGGGTTTCACATACTTTTTCCACCCTGCACTATGAATGTTTACATGTTGTGTTCAATAAAAACATGAAAACATATAATGTTTGTGCGGAATTAGTTTAAGCAGACTGTGTTTCTCTATTGTTGTGACTTAGATGAAGATCAGAACAGATTTTATGACCAATTTATGAAGAAATCCAAGTAAGCCCTAAGGGTTCACATACTTTTTTGTAAGTGTAGCAATTACTACAATATACATACATGTTACTCATCAGTAGTGTATATGTTGCAATAAAGTTCAGTATACTTCACTTTACTACAGTTTACTGTAATAGTAAAGTGTACTACAGGACTTTCATGCACATGGATATTATAGGATATATCTCTGAGTCATGACCTACATTTAATCTCACGAAGTAACCAGTTTCCACAAGAAATTGAAGTTAATACTTCAGCGGAGGTGCGTGGGAGTGCGGGAGGGTTAAGTATTAAGTGCCTGTGGGAAAAATGACTGTTCTTGATAAACTTTGAAAGTATTATCACACCTTCACACAAACACATGTAATGATATGATTAAAGGTCTCTTTGCGTTCACTCCTGCAGCCGTGACTCCATGTTCACTTTCTGCTCTTAAATGAAAGAGAAATCAGAAGTGAAACGGAGTAAATCACACACACACACACACATGGTTTTAGTGAACAGTATCACTTCAGTCCTCATGCAGAACACGAGTGAGAAACAATCCAGACTCTTGAATCCACATTCTGTGCCAGTATCAGGAGAGCTCGGGAGGGGCCCCGTTTTACAAACTCACTTTACGAGTCTGGAAACATCTGAAGGATCCCGTCCAACACCCTGAGAAACCACGTGCATGAAAGCAAAGGCAAATGTTTTGCTAGATTGTAAACTGTGAGAATGAACTCAACTCAACTCATCCGTTTTTAAAATAACATTTGTATGCTTTAAGCACTTTGTTTTTATTGCATACAGGTTCTCTTATTCATACTGTGAACTTTCTTTTGTTTTTCTGTATTGTTTATTATGATTATTTCTCCTGGTTTGTTCTTCATTGTACAATCTTTTGTCTTTTATTGTCTTTGTGACGGAATGTTAAGTGTGGTAAAACGACATATGACACTAAAGATATATACATATAAAGAGTGTTGTAGCCTGAGACGGCTGTTATTTCTCTCTGCGCATTTCACTCGTATCTGTCAGGTGATATGTGTGTCACCTCACAGATATCGCAAAAATGGTCAAATGCTTTAAAATGAGTTTTGATCCGAGTTTCGATGTTCAAGTGTGAAACAGTAAGCGCTCAGGTAAGTGTCCGCAATGTTAAGAACAAAGGGAATATCATCCAGACGGTGAGATTGTGTAAAAACATAATACAAATTTATTTGCTCTTGTTTTGTAGAATTTCCAAATGTCCAGTTTATGAGGTGTTGAAGAGCCTTCTTGCGTTACATTACAGTCTTCAGGTCAAAGTTATGTTTATGAAAATGAGGAACAGCCTCTTCAGTCTGTTAGATGAATATGTGTCAGGTTGGGTTCTACTGTACATCGGAGAGGTCAAAGGTCATCAGATGGGTGGCCAGCATTTCGTGACCTTTGCATGAAGAGATTCGGGGATCCACTGACAATACGCTGATAACAGATCTAGAAGGAGAATATGCATTTGCTTTAGATTCTATTCGCTTGGGTTAAGACATCTTCATTCATATGGAAAATATACGAGAGAAAAGGTTCAATACAACAAAAATACAAACTTACATTTGTCATTTTCTGTCCACGCCGCTTCTAAAGATGTTTTGTTGTCTACTTTCTCAGACACCAGTGCTGAGAGAAGAACTTCAGTCCGAGGCTGCAATCTAAAACACATTAACAGGACATTATATGACAGTGAAGCACATGCGTGTGCAAGTGTGTGTGTGTGTGTTGGTCTCACTTTGCCCATGTTTTCATCATTACAGCGGGTGACGACAGCAAACACGAGGTGAACTGCTGCAGCTTTGGACAAACCTGCAGAATTCAGACAGGAAGCAGTTCATTCCAAGGTTATTTTGGTTCACTCCAATTCAAATTTTGAGAACGTTTCTGTTCGTTGAAATCAGATTAAAAAATGACCTGAAATTTTAGGAAAAACGTAAACTAAATGAAGTATTGGCTCGATAAAAAACTGATAAAGGTTAATTAACATAAACTAAAAAAAATTGTTAATCTTATACAGCAGCACAAAAAATAAAAAAAACAAATAAATACTTGACAAGTATTGAATTTACATATTAGATACTTTTTTGCAAAATTTAACATTAAGACAAAACAAAAAAAGCTAATTAAAAATATTAATAAAACTAAATAGTATGGATGTGCGATATTGAGGAAAAGTGCAATATGCGACAGCATGCTAAATACTGCAATATTCAATACGATATTTATTTTTCTAAAATCAATTTAAATTGTATTAAAATATATTATTATATTATTAAAAGAAATTATATAACCAACATATATTTCAAATTATTTTAGGAAAAAGAAAGCATCACAACAACTTCTGACAGTGAACAGTGTTTTACTGTTGCATTAAACAAATCTGATATTTTGTAAACAAACATAAATAAATACAACTAATTTCACTTCGTTGACTGACTTGCTTCAGAATACGCACACGCTATGATGCGCAAGCACGCATATCCCAACTAACATCCACGTGCCAGATAGATACTACATTATCCACATCGACCTTAAACTTGGACCATACATACGTTTTTGAAGAATTAAATAGCTCATATATTGCATACAATCGATTTACTGCACAGCCCTAATTAATAGGTAAACTACATAAAACTAAAATCAAAACTATAATAACTATGGTTAATTCGTCACGCAATCGTTTTAGAAATGGTAACAAATTCCTTGACTTTTTGATCCTGTTCTACGACAATAATGCTGTGTTCACACCAAACGCAAAGCATCAATTTCGCACTCAAATTGAATATTTCAACTTGCGCTGAAGACGTGATTCAGGCAAAAAGCGAGCGTTCTCTCCAATTGCGACGCCCAATTAGTGTCATTCGCTTCACCTGGCGCGAGTTTACGTCTATTCACTTTATTCGTAATTTACTTGCGCAAATAGTTCAATTCTTGGTGTGAACACAGCATCATATTTATGTCTCTTGAAGTACCATAAAAAAAACTATGGTAAATATAGGTATTATTTAGTAATGGTGAAATTTCAGAGATATACCAAATTGGTGCATCAGAATATGCATTCCACAACGATTTGCAATTGCTTTAAGATTTTAATACTTCAAAAATGTGTGTATAGATATGTGTCTGTGTGCTACGAGATATATACACAAGACGATCAACAAACCATCACATCTCATTTAATTTTTAAAAGGACATTGTTAGATTTGTTTAATTTCATATTATTTCAACTGATTTTACGAATTTCAAGCGTTGTTGCATTGCATGTCATGCATCACATTATTTAGCAAGTTGTGGCAAAATATCGTGCTGACCCATTTAGTTCTATAGCCGATATCCAAGAATCATCGTATAATAATCCCATATTCATGTTTTTATTTGTTTTATATAATCAGATAATGCACAGTGTTAGGATTCATTTGTTTACATTAAACCTCACACACTTTAACTTCACCAGAGCATCACCAAGGTACTTTTTGTATTCGGCCACATGCGCGCACACACGATGAACGTTACCTGCCCCTCCAGGAAAAACTTTGCAAACAGTTTGTATCGCTCAAGGTCTTCTGGGTAATCCAACTCTACAGCGGGAAGTTTCCAACCGACTCTGACTGCAGAGACACACCCAAAACACAGCAGCATGTTCACATAACACAACACACATCACATGACTGTTTTGATAAAGACATGCACCACTCACAACTCTCTGATCGACAAAGAGAGAGAGAGAGAGAGAGAGAGAGAGAGAGAGAGAATGAAGGTATAAAAGGACAGAGGTGTGGTCTTACAAAAGGTGCTCTGCTGTTGACACTTTATCCTGCCAGTTTGTGGGCAGTACCAGGGGGCGGGGCTTTGCTCCGGAGCGCTGAAGTGACAGTATTGTGGGAGGAGCTTCGGGATCCATTCAGGCTGAACGCCACAAACTCCTGCAGAAACGAGAACAATGCATCATCATGAAATCAATGGAGATGCTTAAAGTCTATAAGGTTTATCATCAAATGTCAAAAGGCACTAAAGGGACAAACGTAAACGTTAAGAATTGTGTTCATCTAAAGCATCTACACACACACAAACCTCTCATGTACATCTTTGTCGTCTCAACGATCTCCTGATAAACCACAAACTCAGGGAGTGTCTTATGAAGAGCAGATGATGGATGAATAAACACCGGCTCGTCGAGAAGAGGAGTCTGCGACACATATGAGCATCATAAACATCACATGTCATTGATCAGAAATAATCTACAGTTAGGGCCATCACGATTATGAAAATTGCCTAATAAATCATTGCGATTATGATAATTTATTATCTGTTTTAGAGCTTTGACATTTAATTCTCAAACATTTCTTATTCAGCTTTGAAACGACCATATTGTGGTCTGAAACACATCAGAAGGAAATGGTTCATCATATATTTAAGGTTTACGCTTATTCCTGTCAATAAAACAAACGGCAAATACTTGTAAACTAAGTAAATTGATCAGGAGTGAATTGAAGCCACCATTAAAATCCTATCAGTCATAGAAATGCTTTTAGTCTGTTTTTTCTCACTTACAAGACTACAGTAAAATTGTACTTCTATGTTAACAAAATTTTGGTAGACTGGTTTTCACACTGAGATTAGCTTAAATAATATGTGGTGTTCTCGTGGTTAAATGATGACACGTCCATACCCTCTATATGTACACTAAAATATGTAATATGCATGCATTACAGCTTCCCCTAGTGTCTTCTGTGGAGATGTGAACTTAATCTGATGATCTGAAACCAAGGCGATGAGGTCAAACAATCACACTGAGACAATGATTTAATAATCGTGACAGCCCTATCTGATATGTGATATTATAACTTATCCAGAGAGAGAAAGAGAGAGAGACAGAGAGAGATGTTCAGTGTGACACCTTGTAGCCGTTTCTCCATTTGGGGTCGAGCAGGTCTTCATTCTGCACTCGTCTGGCCAGATGATCTCCTAAACCTGCAAGTACAATCTGCCGTAGATAAACCACCTGACCGTCTGTGGGAGGAGCCATCTTCTGATCCACAAACACACCGGCGTCAGCGCACACACTATTCACTGACAGAGTGAGAGAGAGACAGAGACGGAGAGAGAGAGAAAGAGACAGAAAAATGAAAAATAAATCAAAGTCTGAAAAAAACTTTTGAGTGTTTAGCAAAGAATGAAAGGAAACATTCAAAAACTGTTTCTTGAAAATAACAAAAAGGACAATTATCAGAAACTGATGAATTTGACTTTAAACAAACATCTAGCGACAAAAAAAGATTTATATAAAATATTCATTTATATATTATAATTTTTATTTCTACTTGGATAGTTGACAAATAAACAGTCCATGTGTCCTATGGTTTGACAGAGCAAAAATTTACAAAATGTTAATAATATTTATAATTGTATTAAATGATCTTATTTTTGTGGCTAAAATATGAATCTCTGATACAGTATCCTTAAGTGAATTGGAATTTGAAAACATTGATATCAGTTGTATGCAATTATCAAGACTTTTTTTTTATTTTGTTAATTTGGGAAAACAAAATTATAGAACAAAAATATGAGATGATTATTCACCAAAACTCGAAAAAATGCCAAGACTTTGTTACAAAACACTTTAAATACTTAAGATTCATTTTAAGATAAATCATGGTCGCAGCACATGACCAATTCATAGAAGGAAAACTCTAAAATCACTTAATTTAACATTTTAATCTGCATTTAAGTGTGTACACCACATTCTTGATGTTTGAATAACTGCAATAGATATTATTATTTGTCAAATACACATTTATATACATTTTGTATTATATTCAATATTATATTCTTAACCAGCACACTTTAATTTCACCTTATTGATTGTTTTGCTTGTTTTATGTTCAACGTTTTGGCAATATTATAAATTCACACAATCATTCAAAAAAAGACGTTTAAACTGAAGAAATTAAGAGACAGACAGAGAGACAGAGATGTGTGAGGCTATAGCTTGGCACTTTGTTTTGTAGTTAAATGTGTTGTAGTTCAGAAGTTTCGTAAATGTTCTTTCACAATATCTGTCTGTGTGTGTGTGTGTGTGTGTGTGTTTACCTGTATTGGTCAGTTGTCCTCTCAGTCTGCGGATCTCCAGAATGGCTTTGTAACGCAGGCCGTTCCCCTCACAGAACTGTTGAGAGCATCCCGCGAACTCACACGCACCCACCGCCCCTAAACACCCACCAATCAGAATCAATGACATTCATCTGACACCTCCTCCATACACTTCTGCTCATCCAAATCTGACGTACATACCCAATAAAACCATCAGATCTCCCAGCAGAAGCGACTGACCCTGACCCGCCCATAACCTCCTCATCTGAAAAGATCGGGCCTTTTTCCCTGCCAAACGGCTGCTCTCCTCCTCGCTGCCCGCAGGCCTGAACACCACAGAGAGAACCACAGGAACACAAGTCAGAGGGAGTGCGTCCTAATGTTTTGTACTAAAATATAAACACTTATTTATTTAATCACCTGTCATATTCCTCAAAGATCTCTCTGACGGTCATGGCAGACACTATTGTGATGATGTACGGCATACAGCCCTGCTGACGGCCCAGAGCGAGCATCTTAGCGTAACGCGGTGAAACGGGGAACGCCGCCATCGCACGACCCAGAGGGGTTATGGGACATGATAGACGAGCTCGCTCCATTTCGTTCAACCTGAGAGAGAGAGAGAGAGAGAGAGAGAGGGTATCTCTTTATTATTTATGACACAGTCTTTACTGCCATTGATGAAACGTTTGGCTTTCCATATTTTGATTGTGATACAGTAGGGGGCGCTGGAACAAATGTGAAAAACAAACAAACGATCAGGTTTTAAATCAAATGTTTCTTTTAACTGTTTAAAAGCAGAGGTATGTTCTTTCTTAAATTTATAAGAAATGCATATTAATAAAATAAATAGATTTTTTTATTTTGTAAATGTCATTTTAACAACAAAGGCTGTTTTCATGACAAACTCAGGGTATTATAACTTTTACTAAACCTAATAAGAATGAAGAAAACGAAACATTTATATACATTTTATATTTCATATAAATATATTTCATTAAATAACTTGAAACAATGTGACCATGCTCAAAACAATATCAAAAATGAAATAATGATGTTACCTTAGCCTACATATAAATAATAATAAAATATAACAATGTAACAGTAAAGTAACATAGAAAATAACATTTATAAGTTCTGGGTTTCCTAAATATTAATAAAAAATGCTTGTGTTAACTAGCAAGTTAAAAAACAATGGTGGCGTGAATAAGAGAAATAAACCGCAAATGCAAATGATGTATTTTGGTTTGGATTTGATGAACTATAATTGTGATTTATGCTTTTATAGCAAATTCAACATCTCATAAATATATGGACCTAAAAAAACACGAGGACGTGAGAGTCTATAACCTTAAAAAACTGTTTCCAGGGAACAACATAACAAGGGATAAGAAGCAGACTCACCGTCCGCGTCGAGGCGGTTCCTCCAGCGCACCGAGTGAGATGAGAAGCTGTTCTGCAGAGATCAGAGTCTCGCCGGAGGGGGGTGTGGGAAACGGGAAATTCACAACCTGAACACAAGCGTCGATTAATAACACGCACGTGGTTCAGACACACAACTGACATACAGACGTCATGCGATGGACCTTTTCAATGTTGAGATCTTTCATTTGAAGAACGAGGTCGTCGACGGGCCGGCGAGTTATTTCGGCTTCTGAGAACAAGCTGAAATCTCCAAACACAGCTGAAGAGTACAATCTACAAACACACACAAACATCTTAAAATAGCACATTTCAGAATTAACTCAACTGTCGAGAAAATTATTTTTGATGTTTGACCTATAGCAGTGTCCCGCCTCTGTTCTGCCCGCTCTTCCTGCCCTCTGATTGGCTGAAGCTTGTGAGATCCATGTGACCTTAAAGGAAGAGACGCCCGTCACTCGGTCATAAAACCTTTTCTTCACGCGGCCGCAGTCCACCACATATTTGATGCCGGGAATGGTCAGAGACGTCTCGGCCACGTTGGTCGCGACGACGCACAGACGAGCTCCGGCGGGAGGCGGACGGAACACCTGAACACAACAAGGTTATTCGAGTTGACTGAAATTAAAACTTTGAAAACGTTCCTGTTCATCGAAATCAAACCAAATATTGACCTACAAATTATTGAAAAAACTGAACTTAAGGAAATTTTAAATGTTGCCTCAAAACTGAATTAAGTTTAAACAGTAAAATTATATCAATAAATAAAAAATAAATAAAAAATCATTAATCTTATGTTGCAACATTAAAAAAATAAACCAATAAATTATAAAATTACAAAAGCATATATAAAAATTGCTAAACTTTAACTACTCTAAAATGAACACAAAAACTTTATTTTTATTATTGATGAAACTATAATAACTCTGGAACACACACACATGTTAATCGAAGTCTGTATTTATGAGTTTCGGTGTGTAACCTAAAAAGATTTCTAATATAAATCTACTATATTATTCTAATATTAATATATTAATATTATAACACAAACCTTGGCCTGCTGCTCAGGTGCCAGCAGAGAATACAGCGGCAGCACATAGAGAGGAATGGACGGGTCACTCTTCTCCTCTAAACATATAAAACATTCATGTATGACACATACACACAAACACAGATTACACACGTCTGCGTGTTTGTGTGTGTATCTCACCGGCATCGTTGTCTGGATGATCGCCCAGCTCCAGCTCCAGATCTGAACCCTCTCCATCATCTTCATCAATGCCAGCCTGACAGTCTTCATCGCCCTCATCCACCGGCAGAGCCGAGTAATTATCCAGACTGATCTTCGGAAGACACTGACAGACAGACAGAGAGCGAGAGAGTAAGAGAGGCGATACAAACTGTCAAACATCAAACAAGAACGTCAAACGTCTCTATCCGTGTTGCGTGTCACTGCGGTCACGTGACCGTACAACACTGCACGTTGAACTCATGACATCATACCACATTCTTTTTCGTTGCTCGTCTGGATGTCTTCGATACTTCAGTGTTCGCAGAATCTGTAAAAAAAGAAACAAAACTGATTGCTCGAGTCGTTCTCATCTCTTCCAGATGTCCTGGATGACACACTCACACTTTTGTGATGGATAAGTAGGAATTCACCGACACCATTTTTCTGCCTGTTCAAGGCTTGTCAATGAAGTATATGCGCGAAAACGAAAAGGCATTACAGCCCAGAGTTAAAGGGACAGTTCACCCAAAATTGAATCATCTTTTGCTCACCCTCATGTAACTTTGTTCTGCTGAACACAGAAAAAGATAGTTGGAAGAATGTCAGCGATTTTCAGTTCTGGAACATCGACAACTATAGTAGAAAAAGTCAACGGTGCCCCAAAACTGTCTGTTTTCCTAAATTCTTCAAAATATCTCATTTTGTGTTTGTGTTATACAATATTTTTTTTCTACTATGGTGTTGGATGATGTCACAGATCTGAAAATTGCTAACATTCTTACAAATATCTTTCTTTGTGTTCAAAAAAAATAAAAAATTGAAACAGATTTGAAACAACCTGAGGGTGAGTAAATGATGACAGAATTAAAAAAAAATTTGGGTGAAGAATCACTTTAAGCAAACATGATCAGCTCGGCAAAGCATTTCACCGATAGACATGCCGACCAACCTGTTTAAAGAATTATAAAAGCGACACGTATCGAATGTGAATAACAATAGCCTGAAGATATTTATGATGTATTTTTGCGATCATGCGGCTTTGATGACGCTTTACAACAGTTACGTTTCTTAACATTAGTTACTGTAGCTAACATGAACTAAAAATGGGAAATTCTTCTTGAGTTTTTATTTATCTTAATGGTTCATATCAACGGGCTATATAATAAATATTTTAATTCATTTAAAATATTAACAGTTGTGTTTGTATACATTCCTCAATGAACTAATATGAATAACAACTGGATTTGTATTAAGCAACATTAACAAATATGAATAAATGCTGTAAAGAGATTTATTGTTCACGTCAGTATGCATTATGTAATGTTTTTAATGAATTTTAATATCTTGACGTGAACTTATTTAACTGTTTTACGGTCTTAGCAAGTATTTATGAAGATTATTTGAAGTTTAGACAGTTTACTTTGCGTTTCACCTTAGCAGACAGCAAACACTGAGACAGGTACACCTGTAGGACTTTATCATAGATTGATCACTGACATTCATATGTAGGTCTGGGTGTTATTTTTAAATAAAGGGGAGGACATGCTCAAAAAGAAAGAAACACACTGGAATTGTAAAAGTTATCAGTTTAATAAACTTAAAAATGAATAACCAAATTCAAAGTTATTGATGTTTCTTTCAGCTACTTTTTATTATTTCCTGTATGTTGGTTTTGCATGGTATCGATTCAGTGTTGCTCTCGAAATCAATGATGTTTATTTGTTGGGGCTGTAAGATGCTTAAGAAAAATGCGATACGCGTTAGCATGCTAAATAATGCAATGCGATTTTTCTTTTTCTAAAATCGATTTAAATTGTTTTGAAATAAATTGAAAAAGTCATTCAACCAATTGGGCTGCACAATATTAAAGAAAAATGTGAAATACAATAATTTGATAAATAATGATGTGCTATAGAATGATCGTTCAAGTTTGTAAAATATATTTATAAAAACTGAAAATGATATAACAGACGGACATATTTTAAGTCATTTCTGAATATTGATCTCTCTGCGATCTGCATCAAACTTATAGACTATAGGCCACTTCGCATGAGGTCTTGTTTGTTATTTATTTATTTTTCTAAATCTCACATATAAAAACTTTAAGATATTTAATACACATTTTGATTTGGTTAAAATCTTTTGATAGTTGCATTTGCATTGCGTTGCAACCATTGTGTAGTGTTAAAAAACTAAAACAGGAAGTACTCTCGATTTGGATCAGCGCTGTTTGCGTCATGGTCTATAGACTCTATACCTAACTATTTTAATTTTTTAAATAATCCATATATTGCAAAATAAATTGCGATAACATGATTATTGCGCAGCCCAATTATTTGTTAAAGTAAAAATGCTCAAAGGTTTCTGTGAGAGTTTGGAGATAGAATAGGTCGGTATAAAGTGCACAATGATACCAAAACAAACTTGTGTGTGTGTGTGTACCTGTGTGCTCTCGATTGGGTCTGTAAGGAAAAGCTTTTCTCAGTCTGCGACACACAGAGTGAACCTCCGCCTGACCCGTCAGAAACACCAGAATCCCACCTACACCAACACAAAACACATGTGATCAGATCTGCAGTGTGTGTGTGTGTGTGTGTGTGTGTGTGTGTTAGTTAGTTTCTGCACTCATGTGTGTGTCTCTGACCTGCAGGCAGCATGCGGTGAATCTTGCAGATTTTGTGAAAAGTTTCTCCAGTGTAGTCTTCCATCGGTGTGCGTTTGTTAAAATGAACCGTGACTGGAAACTGACGCGTCTCCACCTACACACAAACACACACAAAGCGTTAAATAGATCTGTGTACACAAGACTGCATTAATTGTAGAAAAGTTGTGAGAAATCTCGACATGTTTTCATGAATCCCTGCTGTAATGACCTTGATAACAGGAGGAGGTGTGCGGAAGAGTCTCTGGTTCTCTGTGAAGTCCTCCACGCGCAGCGTCGCAGACATGATGATGAGTTTCATGGGTAAACCTCTCTGCCAATCACACGTCACAAATTCACATCTCAATCTCATTCAACATCACCACAAGACACGAGTTGTGTTTTACCCTGTTTCTGAGCGGGGCGATGCGTGAGAGGAGCCCGATGAGAATATCAGTGTACACGCTGCGCTCATGAGCTTCATCTATAATGATCACGCTGTATTTCTGAAGGAGAAAATCCTACAAACACAAACACACACACACACACACACACACACACACACACACACACACACAAAGAGTCAATGATACTGAGAGAAGTGTTAAGTAAGTCGCTTTGGATTAGAAGATACAGAAACTTTGTAAATGCTTCACATTTCTTTGTATACTAAAATAATGTTTTCTGTCAAATAACAAAACTAAAAAGCAATTTTAAAACAAATTAATAATAGAAAAAGTCTCTTTAATATAAACAAACTAATACGGTCTGTGCTTTTCTTGGATTTTTTTGCATTTAAGAAATATCAACATGTCCACGTTTAGGTTTGCAATGAACATGACGGCCCCTGCTGTTCAAGAAATGTATCGCCATTCAGTTCACACCTCAAATGATCGTCACACATTATTAAATATTTTCAACTGGCTCATGGTGAATCGTAACATCACTGACATGTGACATGTCATTATTAAATTAAGTGAGTGACACAGGTGTGAAAAGAGACAAAGTTAGTCCACAAAAAATGTGTACATTTACATTTATGCATTTGGCAGACGCTTTTATCCAAAGCAACTTACATTGCTTTATCCTATACATGTTACATAGGTATTTGCAAACCCCTGGGGTCGAACCCAACAACCTTTTGTTGTTAACCCAATGCTCTTACCACTGAGCTACAGGAAAGCATGTGTGATATGATTTCAGAAAAAAAAAACGCTTAACCAAATACCATCATTTGCAAGGTATGCAAAAATATTTTCTAATTATGATAGATCTGTAGGAGCCGGTCTTGTTTTTTGCACAAATCATTCTGAACATTCTATCCGAGAAACGTTTTTTGTTTTTTATTTGTGGCGGAAGAAAATCACATTTATTCTAGAGTTGAAATATTGATTATCGGCGAAATTGAAAGATATGATGCGTCACATTTTAAGTATATCGCCCAGTCCCACACACTCCTTAATTAATATGTTTGGTTTTCTTTATATAAAGCCGCCAGTACACAGTGTGAATTCTGATGGTCTGAAGACCGTCGGTCCAAACACACGTCACGAGTGAGTAAAAACTGAAAAGTGCACGGAGGCAGTCATACATGACTGGATTGTACGACCTGCTGATTTCCCAAGCCATCGCATGAAGTTCTGCGCAAAAAACATGGAGTCAGAAGAAGAGATTATGTTCTTTGTGGCACCAATGGCTTGCGAAAGAATGTAAAAAATAATAAAATAAAAGAGCAGAGTACAGCATGGACTTTCTGTTCTTCAAAAAAACTTGAGGTAATAACGTATATGTTCGTACATGTTTTGATGCAGTCACGGAAGATATTATATGAATCTTAGAGTAAGTTTGTCCAAATAGTAACTCCTGGTTGGCTGATTTCAGATAGATCAACAAATCAGCTCGTTCACAGCATACGTGTCGACGTGTTTAAACATGATCGGCACTCGTAATTCATGGCCGCGACCATACGAACATTAAAGATATCCTCTCGATTGGAAAAAAAAACCCTGGATGGTTAAAAACAGCAAATAAAATCGCAACTTACACCCGTAAAAAATAGCATTTTATTAAACAAGTCGTCCATATTTCTCCAATGTGCTTATCATTCTACAAAAGCAACAAGTTACCATGACATCACAGATAGCTCAAGTCTCACCCTCTGAATTTCTTTTAGCAGAACACCGTCCGTCATAAACTTGATCTTTGTGTCTTTCGTCACGTTCCCCTCAAACCTGATCTGATATGACACGACCCTAAACACACAAACACACTGTTAGAAAGAAAGAATATCTGCTCAAACCTCACACTGGATGGGTGTCTGTAAACAGATGGAGCATGTCGAGTCAACACCACAGCATTCACAACACATCTTCATGTTAATGCTGACTCGGCCCCTCGAGGCTTCATTCTTGAATAAACCGGAAGTCGTACCCGGTGGATAAATTCATCTCTTTGGCAACACGTTGAGACATGCTGATAGCGGCCACTCTTCTGGGCTCGGTCACTCCAATAATCCCTACAGAACTGAGAGAGAGAAAGAGAGAGATAATACAAGAACACAGATGATAGATCACAGACTGTTAGATCTAATGATGTTAATACCTGGCGTATCCGGCCTCATACAGGAACTGAGGCACCTGTGTGGTTTTTCCGCTTCCTGTTTCTCCGCACAGCACCACACACTCATTTTCTCTCACCGCTTCCATGATGACCTGTTCCTCTGCCAGGATGGGCAACCTCAGTCGAGCTTCCTGAAATGAACAACAATTAACATCATTCGCAAACAGTCGGACACAAACATTGTACCTCTGGATGCTTTACCTGAATCTCCGGCAGTCTGTCCACAGGTATGAAGACGGCAGGTTTGCTCTCGTCCTCTTTACGAAGAATCTCTTTTATGTCAGTCAGTTTCTTCTCTTCCTCTTTAACCTCCGGTTGTTTTTGCTCTTCGGTCTCTTTCTCGGGGCTGCTGGTCGGTTCTAAAGGTTTCTCCTCGGCGATCTGTTCCTCTTCTTCGTCAGAGTCTGACCCTGAACTCTCGGTGTCTGATGTCTCACAATCCTTGTCTTCATCCTCGTCTTCTTCTCTCCGTCTCTTTCGGTTTGCTCCACTCAAACTGCTGATCTTTCCTCTGGTTACACTTTCATTCTGTTCTTCATTCAACAATCTGTTCACAGGTTTAACAAGACATGTGTAAAGATCTTCTACTCGTCAATTATCCTGACACAGCTCTAAAACATTTACAGTTTCTGCATAACATCAATGGTGCGTGTGAAGAACGACATCTCACTTTTTGGTCTGGTAGAGTTTGTCTCCAGTGCCCATTTTAGATGTCGTGTATAGCAACTTCATCTCAGTCTGGGAAAGTTGAACTTCAGACAGTTTGGATAATATATCTGCTCTCTACACACACACAGAAAAGACACAGAAGGTCAAAATGACAAGCAGAATCCATGAAATACCGAACATGACCAACACGCAGACTCTCTCCTTACATGAGCTTTCTTTTCTTTCTGCTCAAGAACTTTCTCCAGGTTCTTCCTCTGTTTCTTCGTCAGGGGTTTCTTCTTGTTCACATGATGTTCCACTTTCTGTTTCTTGGTTTTGGTGGCCGGCAGGACAAGAGCGTTAGCGTCATCAAATCCTTTAAGCTCTGCTCCCTCTGCACAGAACCAAGTTACACAATAATAAGATCCCATAATCAGTTTCATGCGGTCAGAATCCACTATCAGTTTCGATTAAAGTGTCTGCTAAATGCAAAAACATAAGCGGCAAAAATGCATGTGTCAAATGTATACGGTTGATGTTTGTTTTCGAATGCAAAAGAGGTGGTTTGAGGACAAAGATAAGATCTAAAAATATTTGTGATGGTATATTTGTTATACTGTATAAGAAGAATGAGAACTCGCTGACATCATATCAAACTGCAGTTGGTTTGTTTTAATTTAAGCCATAATAACTCCAAAAATACTTCTAACTAACACGACAAAACACAATAAACATGTTAACATAATAAAAAACATGATTTTTGAAAAGTTATCTTATTTTTGAACCAAACTCTTCATGTCTGCATGTGTGGTACTCAAGAAGACCCTTAGATCTCTCATTAATCACTTACCCTGTATCTCCACCTGGACATCACTGTGTCTCTCTCCAGCAGCTGTCTGCGCAGGTGTGTTCTGCAGTCTCCCTTTCCAGTTGTATTTCTTTCTTAATCTGCCCATGACAGAACTCTGCAGACACACAATCTGACTGCTGTGGAGTTTATCAGGAGATCCGTTTATTAAACATGACCTTTGACAATCGTAATTAAACCCTCGCAATCTCTTTATTATGAATTGTGAATGATGTAAATATGCGATCTATTTTAATAGAAACATAACAGAAATAAAAACCGACTGTGGATGTCAATGTTTACCATTTTCGAGATCAACAAACAAATTAAACAATAGAACTGACGCACGACTAATACGCGATATTAACGAGTATCACTTTATGATTGATAAACACACATTTTTGTTTTAATTTCTTATCGATATGTCTCACACATTACGACTTTAAGAGAAACTCACGTGTAGATGCCGTAGTGATGCGGTGGGACTGTTAAATGGCGCCGGTGAGCTTCAGCAACGCTGACAAGAGTTCCGCTTACTTTTGTTCCGCGCGGTAAAATCAATAAAACTCATACACACACTTTATACACTATTATGAGCTTTATTTATTATACAAACAGGATTACACAAACAGATGTAGGAACATCAATTGATTATTTTATATTGTCGTATTATTGTCATCATTACATTGTGGATATTGTGTATAATATTTTCTGACCCTTATTAGGTAACACGTTACAATAAGGTCCTGTTAACGCTTATTTAATGCATTAGTTAACATAAACTATCAATGAACAATACTACAGCATTTATTAATGTTAATTTCAGCACTTAATAATACATTACTAAAATCAAATGTTGTCACTGTTAACATTGTTACCAATTAATTTATGGGTTGGATGATGGAAAATAATGCACAGAAGAAATATTTGCATGCTGAACATGTCACATGCTGTTAAACACATGAACAAACAAACACAACGCATACACACGTGTAAATATGGAGAAAAAAACTGATATAAAACTGAAGGTTAACTGCAGTCGAATGTAAAATCATAAAAGCAATCTAGCATTGTGTAATACTCTAGTAAATACTGTAGTATACTTCAATATATACTATAGTAAGGTTAAAAACTAGACCTATAATATATACATATATATCCTTTTTAGTGCGGACAAAACAGTTGTTCTCATTGTGCTTTATACATATATTTTGGTTTGATTTGATTGAAAAAATCCTGATTAATCTTACAGTAAATTTTACATTTTCTAAACAATTGAATAATAAAATATGCACCGCATTTATAAAATCTACTTTGTTAGCTAGAAAAGTATATTGATCCTCAACAATCATCTCTGACGCTCATCCTACATGCTCCTGTCTTTCAACATGACATATTCATTACTCGGAGCATCATCTCCAGGCGTGAAGGTCTCTGCAGCCGTACGCCGGGCCTCACGGGTGAGCCGCTCAAAACGCCGCAGGAAGAGGATGACAGACACCAGCAGGAGGGCTTGAACAACGATGAAGATGAAGAGGCTGATCTGAGAAGCCAGAGCTAAATTACACATCCAATAACGACAGGACTCCAGAACCTCCTCCTCCACCAGATAGACCACCAGACGCCCTCGCAGGTGCGCTGGAGAGCTACACGTGACGTTCCTGAAACACACACGGCGTTTCGTGAAATATGTCATCAACTGTGTTTAATTCAAACTCGTTTCTCATTAGTCTTTTCCCGTTTACCGTATCAAAGCATCATTCCTCTCTTTCAGCAGCCAACCCCTCAGATAGAGGATGCCACAGTCACATGACCAGGGGTTACCATGGAGATGAGCCAGACGCAGAGAGGCCAGTGACTCCAGCAGGTTGTTGGGCAGTGAGGTGAGGTGGTTGTCATTCAGGTAGAGTTCAGATGTGTGAGGAGGGAAAGAGGAGGGCAGGGTGGCCGTGGTCAAGCCACGTTTACTGCAGTTGACCACAGTCTCCCTACAGGAACACATGGGAGGACAAACAGCCTGAACCATCGTCATCATCTCAGTGCTCAACACAGAGAGAAGAACCTTCAACACAAGCAGATGGCACCGCATAACAGCACACACATACACACACACACTACACCACAGAGAGAGAGAGACGACTTTTTAGATTTTTCAAGAAAACATATTAACTCTAAATATCATTGCATAAAATAATGAAAAAAAGTGTATCCTGCAAACAAATGATGCAACAGCTTTTTTTCATCTCTTCTAGATCATTTTCGTATTGACCTTTGACCCCGATGGTCTCATTGTGATTTTAATCGGACCACAAAGTGTCATAATCTTCATTTATTTGAAAACCCATCAGTATTCTTTGTTAAATGTTTTTCAAAATGTGTGCTAATTGAGGTGTCTTTCTGTAGGGACGGTATTTAACATCCAAGTGAATATATTCACCTGAATATATAAGGATAATATTTGTCTTTGCCTAAACATTTTATTAGTCCTTTTTAACCGGGAAATAATCGTTCTGAGATCTCTTTCGTAAGTGTCCACATGGACATTGGACAACCACAAAATCTTGACAAAATGACAATATCGATGCATGTCGATGCATATTTAAAACATTGTAAAATGATTCTTCCTTTAACAGCTTATAAAATGATTTCAAGGTGCTCAATTGTAAAATTGCATTGCAGAAAGAAGCTTTTTCCAATTCAGTTCATACAAATGGGACCAGAAGTTTATTATATAGGCCTATGAATATTTAAAATATTTTAATATTTGTAAGATATGTTGTTGGGGTTGGAGAACACACACACCACAGATGTCTTGGAGTTATCGGAAATTTCAGGATACAAAAAGGAAGTAAAGGAAGCTGAAAAATGTAGATAAAAATGTCAGAGTGCTAAATTGAGATCATTCAACCTTTTTCTGAATCCCCATCTAAAATTAAAGGGAAATTTTATTTTGGAAACAGCACTTTTTTTAAAAGAACATTTGCTAAACAAATTTGAGCTGCATAAACTGTATAAAAATTTCAAATTAAATTTAAAAAAATAAAATATATATTTTTTAATCAACAGTGAATTTTTTTATTGTGGATGTTTAAATAGCAGATATTTTATATGTAGTGTGGTGGAACTGTAACAGGGTAGTTTTTAAAGTACCTTGAAGTCATTTAAATACTATGGTAAGTACTATGGTAAATGATATGGTTATCATTCAGTCTCAATGTAAAATGTCGGGGTGTTTCTATTTGGCACCATCATTTTACAATAGTAGCACGACAGTGTTTTTATATTTTATTCATCAGTCAAAGTCCAGTGTCCAATGAAAATTCTGTCTTCATTTACTCAACTTCGAGTTGTTCCAAATGAGTAAAGATGTCTTTGTTCTGATGTAAAACCAAACCGATTTCAACACCCAAAGAAGGAAAAATTCTTGTTATCATTTTTTTGTTCTGTTGAATACAAAAGAAGATATTTTGAAGAATGTGTGACAGTTCTGGGGCACTTCTGACTACCGTTGTTTTTTTCCTACTATGGTAGTCAATGGGGGCGAAATATGTCGCATTCTTCCAAATATCTTTCTCTGTGTTCATCAGAACAAACAAAATACAGATCAGGAACTAATCGAAGGTGAATAAATGATGACAGAACTTTCATTTTCGGGTGAAGTATCACTTCAACCAGCATTCTAGGTAGTACCAGACGCAATATCATCATTACATTTATTTATTAATTTAAAGTCTAATAATTTAACATTTAAATTAGTGTAATAATGAGGTAAATTCAATATCAAAAGGAGTTCTTACCAGAGTGTCAACAGTCCGTCAGTGTGTCAGTATCAGAAGAAAAGAAGCGTTATGACTGGAACATTAAACACAGCTGTGTCAAACTGATAAAACACACAAACTCCGCCCCCGCTGAGAATGACATCACAGGAAGTCAGGAACTCTCAGATAATGAAGCATCTCAACTGCTCCGCATCTCTGACCACTTTAACTCACAGACACATTAAATCATGCAAGAATTACATTGACTATTACTGTTTATCATTTAATATTCAATAATAATTTAATTGATAATATTAGTATGATCAATGTTTTACATTTTCATAATAGTTTAAATGTACAAAGTTCTACATTAGTCAAGCAATCTATGAAAATACAGACATGCTGAAACCAATGTAGAAACTACTGATGACTCGATTGATCAAAGAATATCAAGAATACAAAGTATATCGATTATCGATCATTTGTAAGTCGCTTTGGATAAAAGCTTCTGCTTAAAAAATAAATGGAAATGTATATCCAAGTATATACAAGTAAAAAATATATTGTATACCATATAATGCTAAATGATTATATGTAATATGAAAATGTATTGCATGACTTTGATTTAGCAAATAGAAATAAAACAGAAAATAAACAAATAGAAAAACAACTCATCAGTGATTTTTCTTTCTTGTGGGAATAAAACAAATACATGACAGCGGATGTTTAATTCACATTTATTTGCGAGCTTCACTTGCTAGATTTATAACATTTTATACAATAACAGTATAAATACACCTGCTCTGCTTGAATTTAATTTCATGGTCGTCATAATTAAAGCAAGCAAAGAGCAGCAGTCTGAACTGAGTGTTTATTGACAACAAACATGAACCGTATTTTCACATTCACCAAGTTCAAGCACTAAACAAAACTGCCAGAAATTTTACAAATTCTCTCTCTCGCTCTCTCAAGCACAGTCGTTCATGTAGATTGATAAACTCCACCAAACGTCTTCCTCTAAACAATTCACACAAACACACATTCGTCTTGCTAAGCAAATAAAAAAGACCATATAAATTAGATACTTTTAAAGTTATTATAAGTTAATTACACACGGGTTTGTTTACGCTCCTTGTCGTGGCTAGTATTTGTCATGAACATATAGTAATATCACATAACAGCTGCACTGTGTTTGATTCAGGCTG